>VUQS01049167.1:21602-43040 GCA_015108495.1 Heterochromis multidens | reverse complement strand
TGGCAGTTAGAACACAGGACTACTAATTACTGAGGAGTGAGTGTGTGTGTGTGTGTGTGTGTGTGTGTGTGTGTGTGTGTGTGTGTGTGTGTGTGTGTGTGGCTCTGAAATGTGAATGCAGCTCTGTGTGTGTTTTAATGGTATGAGGAATGTGCTGCTGAGGCAGCTTCCTCTAACATCTCTGTGGTCAGCTCTCCTCTTCCTCCTCGTGCTTGTGATGATGAGGTCAAATGCCTGCCATGATTTCATTAGTGTAATAATTCCTGTGCAGGAAGATCCAGCTATGTACACACACACACACAAACACACACACACAAACAGTGTCAAGGCTGTGGAGGGCTGCAGCAGTTTACACTGTGTTAATATGGTGTCTTGAGCTCCTTACATAACCGGAGAGGGCTCCGTTGATTAGGAGGAGGCCGCACCAAGGCTGGCCCATCAGCAGGCAGTCTGCATCAGCTATCAGCCCTTTTCATAACACTGTCACCAAATTAGAGGGTAATTTTAGCTGTTTCATCTCCCCCAGGCTCAAAGGATCCTCGTGCGGTCTAGATGCTTTATCGAGTTGACCCTTGCCATTGTCAGACAGAGTTATTTTTTTCATGCTGTGTCTAGACATGAAAGATCTTTTTGGATTGTTAATCATTTGATCCTAAATGGATATTTCAGACTTTATAAAATATGAAAAGTGCATATTAGGTAATAATATTTTTGGTGTTTTTTATATGAACATATGATTTTTAGATTCTCAAAGCTTATCTGTGCTACACTGTTGGCAACTAAAAGACCTGATTTATGCAGGTTGATTTTTTTTTTGCCCATATTTTTATTTTTATTGAACAAGTATAAATTCCCTTAAGGATACCTGAGTACCTCAGTTTGTTGTTTTTGTTTTTTTACAATGAAAGAACATCTCTTAAGATTTTGTGTCTTAAACAGGATTTGGGTAAAAATGTAGATAAGAATTCATGCTTAGAGCAAAGAAGAACCTTGCCTAAATACGATACAGTCTAAAATGGACATGCTACATTAGTGTCTATTCATATCAAACATGGCTGAAATTTTAAATAATAAGTACAAATAATCTATTAGCTCAGGCTTCAGACTGCTGTAAACCTTTCTTTCAGATCGTTTTTCTACTATTGGCTCTGTATGATGTCAGAAACAAGGCATAGCCTAAATATGGTCATGTTAAGCACACTACTCTCACCCACCTGCTGTTTGAGAGGGGCAGCCATTCAGATGAAATCTAGCCTAAAGAGAGGGTGGCATTAAAGAGGAGCTAAAATGGCTTGTTTTAGTACAATTTTTTATTTCATATATATGTATGTAGTGTCTGTACACAACAACACTCACCTTAAGGTGCTTTATATTTTAAGATGAAGACTCTACAATATTAGAGAGAGAACCCCACTGATCAAAAAATCCCCTATAATCAAGCACTTGGTGACAGTGGGGAGGAAGAATTCCTTTTTAACAGGAAGAGATCTCTGGCAGAAGCTAGCTCATGAAGGTCCATCTGCTATGACTGGGGGGGGCGGTATAATATAAAGGATATAAGGATTGCTTCGAACTGTGAATCATGTAAAGCTACTCTCATAGAATCAAAGAAAAAAAACGTAAAGCTGGAAATTAGAGAGATTTGTAAAGATTTTGTTTTTTCCTCTTGAGAAGAGTTTATGTCAATTATTAAACTAATTGTGAGATCAGTTAACCATATCCCTCAGCATTAACATGATATAAAAGCAGACACAAATCAAAGTCTATAAACTATATCATATACATTCGTGTTGATTTTTTTCAGAGAATTCCTGTGTAAACATCTTTTGAAAGAATTAAGGTATTTAAATGAAACTAAGATGGCACTTTGTCTTTACTGCTAATACTAAGCCTTATGAAATGTGTAAAATGCTTACTGTGCGCCAGAGAATGGAAAAGGCTATTTTGGGAGGAGTATTGCAGCATTGCAGTGTTGAATGGACACATTTGGTGTGATTCTGAGTGATGTTCGCTCACACCTATGTGTGCGCAAGTATGTCAAGAGATTAATAGAGAGCGAATAAATGGGAGAAACAAAGTCTAAAATGGCTCGCTGCAGAGTAATGGGCTAAAGCACTTCCGCCAGCTACATACGTCTTCCTCATTCAGTGTGAATCTGCAGCAGGGGCTGGGGGCAGGAAACCACTGAGAAGTGAATAGATAAACAACCCAGAAATAGAAACCAGGACCTGTGCTGTGCTCCCTCTTCTCTCTCTCTTTTTTTCTCTCACTCGCTCTTCCTCGCCATGTAGGTCACCTCCTCTGCTCAGTTTTTTTTTCTCCCTCTAATGAATCATCACTGTTGACAGCCGCGCAAAGAATGAAAGATGTGTCATCCTCCCTCTTCTGCTATTCGGCAGCTTTTGTTTTGGTCAAGCTAAAAATTTTTTCATCTGTGCACTTGTTCTTTCTCACAAAACCCACACACAGTATGACACAAGCTCTCCATGATGATTGTAACCCATTCCCACGCGTATTGGAGACGAACCGACGCAGCTCAGATGATGGCTGGGTTTTGACAGGAAGCAGGAGGAGTGATAAAAGAAGGCCTGCAACCTGTGACACAATCACCTGCTCTAACCACACAGTGTGGCAAGCTGTGGCTCTAAATACATGTCAGTTACAGTTACTGTTTTTATGTAGTCAGTTCACAGCACAGTTCACTTTCTGTTTAACTTGTAGTTACACAGTTTGGCTTTTTGAAGGCTGTGAGAGGGCTTTAAATGTGATTGTTAAATGTGATTAAAAGAGTCATGTAAGCCTAAAATAAGAAAGCACAAAATACATTAGATGAAATTTAGTCTGATGAAAGATGTCTGGTCAAGATAATGTGCATTATGGTTGGGCACTTCATGACTCAGTAGTTGTTCAATCCTTGCTGCAGCATTGCTTGAAGCATATATACTCTTGCATATAGGTGTATGTTCACCAGAACACTAGTACTGTCAGCTACACTGAATGATACTGGCTCAAAAGTATAAAGAAAGACATACACTGAGTGGTAACTTTCTTAGGCTCATTGCAGACCCTGTGTTTGTGATTCTTTTGCCTTAGCACATTACATATCAGCATAATCTTCAGACCTGGCAGCGTGCTGATTGTGTTTATTCACAGGAAGGCATGCTCTGTGCGCTGTGCCCCAGAGCGTCTGGCAACAGGATATTTATCTGTATTTGTAGCGACTCACCTGAGATGAATGCCAAGATGCAAAAGGAAATGGGACCAGTTTTTTTTTCCCCTGAGTGAACTGTTATGGTATCCTCTGTCATCAGTTGAAAAACAATCTACATGCAGATATAGCTGAGTGAATTCCAGTCAGTCACACGCACATTTTTGGCATGATGGAGACAGCAACCATGAATTTTTCTAGAAACAATACTAAAACTATTTGTTTCTCTTTTTCTTTCTTATCGCAGGTGGATGGACCAAAGGAATCCTGTCATGGGACTGAGGCACCAAACTGTTATCACTCTTTCTGCTTAGTTGGGAAGACTATCTGAAAATCCAAATAAGCCACCCTTCACTCCCACCTCTGAGGAATTCAGGAGCCTTGGAGATATAAGGAGGCATTGCAACAGCTTTTTGGAACATTTTATGACACCTTCCAACAAAGGCCTCCTCCCTACTTCTTATCATTGAGCCGCCACAAGGGTCATACAGGGTCACCTGACCAACCTGGACCAAGAACTTATTCCTTCTTTCTCACGCACTCTAGTCGATGTGTAATACATCCGCAGCCAAAAACAGGAAGTTAAGCAGCGGTGTTGAGCAAAAAACATATTTAAAGCCTTAGCAGGGCACAGGATATCGTTTCAGACAATACTTCATGGACCTTTCTGAACTGCCTGTAATCAACCCTCCACCAATCTGTACTGTATGTGTACATGTGAGAATCTGTGTGCATATGAGATAATTTATTGTTATCTGTGTGCTGAACAGTTCTTGTGTGTGAATAGCCATCAGAGACAGCACAGCAACATCAGCATAAGTGAGCTAAAACAAAAAACTACCTTCAAGTAGTCAACACTGGTCATATACTGTAAGCTGGACTGTTAAATAATCTGTACATATTAGCTGTGACAGAATAAGAGCTTGCAGATTGTGGTGCTCTGGCAAAGCTCTCCTATCTGTCTCCACCTCATAAAGACTCAGGCTGACAGTAGCACCCACCAAGGAGGGGGATATCTGTGGGAAACATGGAGGCAACCATCCGTCCCCATGTTCCCTCTAATGGCTGACTTCAAAGAAGGAGTCTAATCTTTCTGCCCTCGCATAGAACCAGGCAGGGTTGTCAAGTGCTGATTAGAGTCACAGCTCCTCTCTTTTCCACCTCCAAAATCGTGCGAATGTCCTGCCTCAGGCGTCAGCCCGTCACCATCCCGATGGACACCGTCAAGATCATCCAGTCTGAGAAGTTTCCCAGAGAGTGCCCTGTGCCCGTCACCCAGCCACGCTATGCCCCACCCCCCAGAGTGGCGTGGGACGGTGGAGGTGAGGGCGAAATCATTGTCAACCAGGCCTGCAGTGACCTAACACTAGACATAGCAGGGTCTCCCAGGCCGATGGTATCCCCCCCGGCCCCCGTGATGCGCAGGGAACAGAGCTTCCTGGCGCAGCGCAAAACCAGTGCCAATGAAATCTGCTACCACCAGTTCCACTACAAGATGGACGACGTCATAGTCAACCAGTACGTGCTGCGTTCCTCCTCCACCTCCTCCTCTTCTTCCTCCTCCTCCTCGGGACCCGTCATGCCGTGCGAGCCCCTGGATTGCCCCACCTGCGGCCACACTTACAACTTTGCGGGGAAGCGACCGCGCATCCTCTCCTGCCTGCACTCAGTGTGTGAGGAATGCCTGCAGATCCTCTACGAGTCCTGTCCCAAGTACAAGTTCATCTCCTGCCCCACGTGTCGGCGTGAGACAGTCCTATTCACTGACTATGGCCTGGCTGCTCTGGCCATCAACACCAGCATCCTGAGCCGCTTGCCCTCTGATCCTAACGGGCCTGTGCAGTGGGGTGGAGACGCCGACCGCAGCTGCTACCAGACTGTGCGTCAGTACTGCCAGTCAGCCTGCACCTGCCAGATTGCCAACCCCTTGTCTTCCTGTGGCATCATGTAGACAAGGATGGATACTGCAGGCATGACTTGACGCTGCCCCACCACTATCACCACCACCACTCCTCGTCTATAAGCTCTACCCAATCTGCCAATCCCCCCTTCACTCACACATACAGTAAATGAATCCCTCCATAGATGTTATCTCTATATATTTAATAGCACAGATGGATGCTGTGTGGGACTAATGGATGCCGGTGGTTCAATAAATAGTAAATAAATGTATTTTATGTATGGACTGGAATCCTGTTCACCCTCTCTCGTTTGGTTGGACGTGTTTGTCTTTGACATCTCTTTACATGGGAATGCCTGGGGAGGTCCGTCTCCCCCAAACTAGGTGAATAAAGATTATCTAAAAGAGAAAAAGTACCTCTGTGTGGCCTGCACTTGTTGGGGAGAGTATGAGTGGGAATGAGAGTACTCACAATATTGTAACAATACATACTCCGTGATAATGGTATCACAATACCGCAATTCTGCAATACTGGATACATAATTAATGGAAGAGGAAAAAGAAAAACACCAGCTGTGGCCTCCTCCCCATACTCTTTCTACAGGGAACACCCCCTTGTCCACCCAACCCATAAAGAATGACAAACTTCAACTCCTTTTGTATCATAGACTTAGACACATGGATACCGTAGTATGCAGCAGTTGAACATAGGTCATCCTTTCTATAAATACCAACCTGCTCCAACAAATAATTATTTGCAAAAGTCTCTAAATTAAACAGAGCCATATCCTGATCCGAGAAAAGCAATTATTAACTCTCAGATTTGCTTTCCCCCACTGTCCACTATTTTCTTCCTCTTCATTGCAACTTCTGTTTATTGTTGCCTCCATTCATTTGATAAATGCCACAATTAGGAGTGACTCTGGAAAGTTTTATTGTCAGGGAAATTTGTTTAAAATACCTGCATGCTTAAGAAAAATAGTCCTGAGTAAATACTGCAGAAGACTAGTTTGTCTTTCCTGTGTTTTAATAAGTAATTCTTATTATTTTTAATCACTGATCAAGGCTTTTAAGGAAAAAACCCACAAAATAATGAGTGCTATTCCCTCCTTCATTTTGTGATAGCATTCAGACGAAAATCCTGAAAGTGGCTTGATGCTTTAAATATTTACGTTTTTTTTTGTTTGGGTTTTTTTTACCAAACAGGGAAATTTCAAAGGAGTTTTTACCCCTCTGCCACAAAACCCTTAACTTGAATAATTCAAATCTCTTAATACAACACCTCAATTGGCTCCAAATTTGAAATAGTTGATTGACTGATCAAGTTCAACAGTGCGCACCTGACAAACCATTAATTTATTTATCAGTTTAAATCTTTTAAGTAATTAGTTGGTTCAAATGTCTAAAATGTATTTCTTTCCTTAGTTTCAGATACACTCACCGGACACTTTATTAGGTACACCGTACTAGTACTGGTTTGTACCACTTTTTGCCTTCAGAGCTGCCTCTATTCTTTGTTGCACAGATTCAACAAGGTACTGGAAACATTGCTCAGAGATTTTGGTCCATATTGATATGATAGCATCACATAGTTGCTGCAGATTTGTCAGCTCCATATGCACAAGCACCTTGTCACTAATGTGCTCTATTAGATTGAGATCTGAGGACTGGAGGCCCATCCAGTGAGATGATTTGAGATTTGTCACATGGCATGTTATCCTGCTGGAAGCAGCCATCAAGAGATGGTACACTGTGGTCATAAGGGGATGGACATGGTCATCAACAATACTCAGGTAGGCTGTGGTATTTAAATAATGCTTAATTGGTACTGAAAGGGCCAAAGTGATCCAAGGAGAAAATATCCTCCACACCGTTACACCATCATCAGCCTGAATTGTTGATACAAGGAAGGATGGATCCATGTTTTTATGTTGTTTACACTAAATTCTGACCCAATTAACCTGATGTTGCAGCTGAAATTGAGATTCATCAGACCAGGCAATGTTTTTCCAGTCTTCTGTTGTCCATTTTTGATGAGCCTTTGTTAACTGCAGCCTCAGTTTCCTGTTCTTACCTGATAGAAGTGGCACCCAGTGTGGTCTTCTGCTGTTGTAGCCCATCTGCTTCAGGATATTGTGCGTTCTGCATACCTTCGTTGTAATGAGTGGTTATTTAAGCTACTGTTGCCTTCCTTTCAGCTCTAAGCAGTCTGGCCATTCTTGTTTGACTTCTGAAATCAACAAGGCATTTGTGCCCAAAGAACTGCTGCGCGCTGGATATTTTTCTCTTTATTCTCTGTAAACTCTGCTAACCTGTATTCTCTGTAAACCCTAGAGATGGTTGTGCTGAAAATACCGAGTAGATCAGCATGCACTGAAACACTCAGCCCACCCTGTCTGGTACCAACAACCTAGCCACAAAGTCAATTAAATCACATTTCTTCCTCATTCTGTAGCTCGGTTTGAACTTCAGCAGGTCGTCTTGACAATGTCTGCATGCCTGAATGCACTGAGCTGCCGTCATGTGATTGGCAGCAACTCATTGCATTGATAAGAAACTTGAGTCAACAAGCATATGAAAAGATGTACCTAATAAAGTGGCCAGTAGTGTAACTGTTGAACTGTTGATAATTTGATCATATAAAACAAAACATTATTTAAATTGCCAGTTGCAAGATAGGTTTTCATATCAAGCAGAATGTCGTTAGAAACTCTGTGATGTGTAATCACAGTTCTTCTTATACATGTGGGCAAAACAGCTTCATTTATCATACTGAAGCATACTTCCTTTCTGTTGCAGAATTACAACAAGACAAAACTCAGGAACTTCAGAGATGTATTTTATTATTTTATTTGACATTTGCAGCATAGCCAGCTGGTGGGAAACAGTGACATAAGACATTTTTGTGATCAAGCTTATAGTAACTGTAAATAATGACGGAGAACCAATTTATACATTTAGTTCCCAGTCAAAAAAAAGTACTGAAAATGCCTTTATTTGTCAGTATACATTTTTTAAAAAAGCAAGTATACTTTTGGCAGTCGTATAACATGACAGATTGGTGCATAAAGGGATGAATAGGAAGTTGTTTTGAAAGCAGTTAAAGTGCTCATACTTTTGAAGGAAAGCTTTTTCTGCTCAGTATCTCTAACGTTGAAACATCAAGCCAGATGCTGTGGTCCATTTATACAGTTTTGTCTCTCCTCCTAAACAGCTGGCTCAGCCGTCGATGGGCTGAGTTTTTCTCAGACGACTGCATCTGTTGGCTTTACAGATAAAAAATTCATTAGAAAGAGATGAAACGAGTCATTGTGGAAAAGTGGAGGCAGCGTTTATGCTACGTTTCATGAAAAAAGGACAAAATGTTCAAGAGGAACAGATGCACCGGCTGAAAATGAACTCTCACCAAAGCCTCCCCCATCTACCATGCATTAGCTCTGGACCACTGCATCAGTCTGGCTAGCTGCCATGTTGGAGCAACACACACATTTCCTCCAAAGATCAGGCATCATAAGAGATTAAGACTACTGCCCCCTTAGAGGGTACTGCTATAAATACTGCAACTCACCTCTTTGTATCTGAAGCAGCAGACCCCTGTCTTTTAAAGGACATCATTTTTCTCCTCCAGCTCATTTTAGCTTTTTTTGTCTCCTCCATTGTAGACTCCTGAAGAAGAACAGAAGATTAATAGACAATAAAATAAAATAACATATTTCTTATGTTATATTGTTTTAAATGTTCTACCTGATTTTCTTGGTCTTCCTCATTCTCCTCCAGCAGGTCATGTGTACTCATATGCTGCCCTCTGCAGTCTGCCTTCACTTTTTCTGCACACAAAATTTCATGAACACAGAAAATAGTCATTTATTCCAACAACACTGCAAAAGTATTACCATGAAAAGTATTCAGGAAAAAAAACAAAAAAACAATGGAAAAATAACTCACTTAAATGCATCATGGCAAGAGTTGTGTCTGAAGCTGATCTCTGGCGAAAATGTCCGTATTTCCGCTGCTTGGGTTCACTGCTAACACGCTCTGCATTTACAGTATCTTCAAGGCTATGACAAGAAGTTAAGTTCTCCTCTGCAACTGAAGAGTCACTCTGACAGGTGTCAGGAGCCTAAAAGAAAACAAAGTGCACCTTTTAATTCATAGAAGTCTTTAGGAAGACTTCTTGTCATCATCAATTTGACAAGCTCACGCCAGTTTTACTACCTGTTGAAACTGTTACAAGTTTTTAACTGCGTTCCAGGGACATCATACATGAAGAAATGAATGACGTTACCTGGCTCACCTGGATGTCTTGATGTTCCCTGAGGACATCTGCCCCCATCTGTAGGTCTTGGTTGTGCATCTGTTGTCTAGCGATATCTTCTAGCTTTTGACACACCTGCTCCAAGTAGATGAACGCAGGACTCAGTTCTTTTCTCTCATTGGTACCAAAGCCCTGCAAGGATCAATAAGCAAGAAAAATGTTAATTTAAAAATCCTGCTCCTCTTGTTAAAAAATACACCGCGTACATGTATTCTCAAAAATGTATGATAACCCTTTTAGGTTTTATTATAAAGTTTTAAATAGTTTTAAACATTCAAAACTTAAATAAAATGATCCAGAGAATGTACCTAAATATAGGACAGACAGTGAATGCAGCTTCTAGTCCACCCTCCGTCCAACAAAGGAAAAGAAGAGTCATTACTGTTTTTATGTCTGTGATTCTGACCTCTTGATAGTCATGTTGAAAGACACTTGATGAACACAGCAATGTCTGAGGCTCCTGGCAAGTGACCACTGGAGTCAACCAGCTATGGTTTGTGTTGCCTAGAGCCTCTGTCTTCACTTATCCTTCCTCACACACTGCTTACTGGCCACCAGCTTTAGGTGAGGCAGAGGATTAAGGCCTGGTACCTTATGTTGTACCTTTTAACTGTTAGCTAGGTTCTACATGATTTCCCAATAGTGGTGATCTGTTATTCCCAGCTGCAGGTCAAGCAATTTGCCTGCCATGAGGAATGACTTCCCCAGGTGAAGGGGTGGTGAGTGGAACTGCCAACCCTATGATTAGTGGACAACCCATTCAATAAACAGTGTTTGTGGTTTATTTCTATGCTGAAGCAGTGACTGGTTGTTCTGATGTCCATGTGTTAGAGCAAAGACAGTCCAGCTAGCTATTGCTAAACAACAGTGTAGGTCTTCTACATATTGTGCCTTCCACAACTCTTCACATGGCTAAGATCTGCTGAATCACCTCTTTGCTGTTAAATATTGGAAGGCTTGCAAAGAAATGTTGTGCAGACATTACGTCTCTGAGCATGAAACCCTTCTGTGATCCCCCCTTTTTTTGAACTAGTGTTAGATAAAACATCTCAACACTATATGAAGGCCTGGATTTTCTGTTCCGTGATTACCCGCAAACTTGATTCCAGGCTGTGAAGCAGACATTTGCAGGTGCCAGAAATTTGATTCAGTCCCTTTTAATCAAAGGTGTCAAAAGGTGGAGCAGTGGTGGCCTGCCATACTATCAAGATTTGCATTTGTATATCGAGGCATTCCAGTTTACATTATAAAGCTTCCTCTAGGCCAAGGGGCAGGGTGGAGAACCGCCAGAGCAACTTTCTTGGGCTGTCTCCAAATTTCTGTCAAAAGTTAAACTGATTAACCTGCAGTTCTGCTAACTGAAGAAAATCCCACTTTTCATGCAACGTTACTGCGATTCTCTGCAAGTTTTTATGTAGTGCATTCTTAGGGGCCAAATTTCACCTTGCCTGTGGTGTTTGGAGCTAATTTGAGTATGTTAGCGTGTTAAATGAAGCATCATAGCTACTAAATGAATATATCATATTGCTTTCTCAGCTTATTACATTTACAAGAGTTGAGATGGAAAACTAACAATAGAAATCTCAACCTGTTTAGTTTGAATATCCCCATTCATCTGACTGACACATACTCATCTGATTGCATGTAATTGCAAAAGTATATTGTTATGTAGTTATGACTACTTGGCAGTAAATAGCTTCCTTGTGTTGCATTACCCATAGCCATTTAAGCATGGCCAAAAGTTTACAAGGAAAAAACATTTTGACACACCCAGCGGCTAAAAACAAAGCATTGTCAACTAATTGCGTGCAAATGGTTCAGTTAATCCAGTTGTTTCATTACCTCTGTGTGCTGTCGGCATGAACTGGTTTTCACATTTTTTGAGAAATGAACTCAATGTCTTGCCACTACTGCAGTCAAGATCATTTTCTAAAACAACAAACACATTTTTCTGCCATCTGATTAACAACATGTTTCTCACAAAAAAAATAAATAAACCCACAGACTTCTTCCCACATGGCCTTTGTCCTTTCTTCACATGCCTGCTACCTGGGCAGACTGGTTTATGAGCCCATGCGCCGAAGACAGGCTTGTGAGAGTTTGTGAAAGAGAATAATGACATGCCTGCCTCAGTTTAAACGTGAAAACAACTTTGTGTGTTGCAACCCCTACAGGAAAACGTAGAGGGCCTGTTAAACCTCTCATGTATTCAATCAGCCGTTCCTTTAACGTTTACCTTGTGCCCTGCAAGATCCTACATGTAACTGTGACTGACTTATGTCATCCCGAAACTGGCCCCACAAAAGCACAAACAGAAAGGAGACACAAGATTTAATTGATAGAGTATCTCTGGAAAACACACTAAATCCTTAGAGATTTAAAGTTTGGCTCATGACAAAATAGCGTCTCACCTCTGATCTCTGCCTGTTACTAGTCATAGACAGAGTTCGTCTGCACATTTCTGACATCGGGTGAATGGAAACAGGTGGATTGACTGTCCTTCTTAGGCCAAGTCTATCTGACCTTTCACCTCTTACTAACGCTGATGTGTGCCGTTTGATCAGAAAAGATGCTTGAGGCCGCCGGCTGAGCAGTTCATCCAGTGTTGGAGCCTTGTGGTTGCCCTTTAAATATCTAGAGTCATTCCTTTGTAGTGCTTGCTCTAATTTTAGGTGCAAGGCAGTGGAGACTTTCTCATTTCTGCTGGAACATAGAAGTGGGGATGAAGAAGATGAGCAGGAGGGCTTGGGAGAGGAGAACACAGGAGACTGTGATGCTAATGCTGGACTGAGTTCTTCTCTTTCCATTTCTGTATTATCTGTTGAGACAAAGGAGGATGTAGCAGGAAAAGTGTCACAGCTGACTGTCTCCACTCCAGAGTCCACTGATTCTGAGCGCAGGTTTGTTTCCATCTCAGAGGAAGGCGTGGGAGGGTCTTTAGCATTATGTCGAAGCCACTCTGAATCAGGACCTGTGTCTTCTTCAGTTATCCAAGCTTCCATGAGGTTTCCGAAGCTCCTGTATAGATTCATGTTTCTTTCGTCCCTTACACCTGTGCTGCTGGACTGAAAAAGGAAAATGAACAAGGCACCAGCTCAGACAGCCCACACAGTCATTAGCAGAGGTGAACTAGAATTCAAAACATGCCTTCTGATTTGCCTCTGTGCCTTCACCACGCCCATCCTCATCACAGCATGGAGCTGCATGTTGATACCTGCTCCTTCCTGTCACTGGGGAAAAGAAGGTGACTCAGACCCAATGCAGCTAAAATATGGGATTTATCCTCACACCTGTAACAACATCCAAAACATGACAAGGACAAGCCATGACATGGTCACACCGCTTTAACCTGGGAATTTTGTGTAATTACAGATGAAATAACAACATACACTGAGCTTCTAAGAAAGTGAGGTAGAAACGAAGGAATGCTGATATTAATGATAAATCAACAAGTTTGAAAGCTGCTGTTTACGTGTCTCCCACCAGATAAGAATGGAAACATACTGACGTTCCTCAGTGGATATACAGAGGTATGGTATGTGAGTGAAAAGCAAAAGAGCTTACATGATAAATGCTGCTTCGTCACTTCACAACACTCAGATTTATCTAATCCCACAGGCATGTGAAGCACAGACAGTCCTGTCTGCTGGTATGATCTGCATTCCCCAGGTGAGCAGTGACAGCATGGGTCATCTTATCAAATGCAAAGGCTCCTTCGCAATCCTGGAAACACAGAAGAGATGAGCCCGTGCATAATGTTGTCACAGTTACTTTTTTTTTTTTTTAATGTATTTATTGCTGTCCTGATAACTGATAATTTAACTATTCTTTCACTTTATTTATTTACTTTTCATTACAAACAAACTTCATCCCGCTCAGTAAATAACTGTCTTCTGGTTTCAATCTGACTAGTTTTACATCCATCCATCCATCCATCCATCCATCCATTCTCTTCCGCTTATCCAATTCAGGGTCGCGGGGGGGCTGGAGCCTATCCCAGCTGCCACAGGGCGAGAGGCAGGGTACACCCTGGACAGATTGCCAGTCTCTAGTTTTACATTTTAAGGATAAATTAAAGAAAAATCTTTTTTAAGGAGAAGTTTTATCTATTTATAAAATATTTCTGTATTTGTCAAATTGTATTGTGCATTAGTCCCTTTTTTTTAACCTTTTTAACTGAGCCACCCCTCATTTCTTTATATTTTGCTTCCAAGAAGCCATACTTTCTTATCATTTTTAAAATGGTCTTGAGCAATAGTTCTCCAAGCTTTCTGAATGTCTTTCAAAGTTTTTCTCTGGACATTGACTGCTTTTTCACTCATTTTCAGTCCAGTCCTTGTACCTGACCATTTTCTGGGGAATTGTGTTTGTTTGTTAAGCCACTTAGCAACCACTGCTGTCTCTACACATAACAGGCAGCTTAGAGCTATTAGCTGAAAACTGGTATATCTCAGCATGGTGTGCAGTGTTTCCTTAAAAAATTTGAGGAAACTGGACAAATTGAGGACAAAAGAAGTAGCAGGCCTGAAAAACTATCTACAGCAGATGAACAATATCTGAAAGTCATTTCCTTAAGAAATAGGAAAGAATCCAGCAAAAACCTGATACAGGACCCAAGAGATGCATCTGACCCTTCAGTTGATCCATCTACTGTTCATTGACGCCTCATCAGAAATCTTCTCAGTGGAAGGGTGGCTGTCAAGAAACCATTCTTAAGGAAGGGAAAAAGGGAGAAAAGGCTGAGGTATGCCAAATTACACAAGAACTGGACTGAAATTCAGTGGTCTGATGGAGCGATGAATCCAAGTGCAAAATTTTGGGTTCAAATCATCATCAATATGTACGGAGGAGGTCAGGAGAGAGGTACAACAGCGAGTGTCCACATTTCAGCCAGTGGTGTTGAGAATCTTGTCAAAATTGATGGAATTATGAACACAGAAAAATACAGTCAGATTTTGGTGCACCATGCAGTACCATCAGGAAAGTGTCTGAGTGCAGTAAAAACATACCTGTGTTCAGGTTGTGTTGAAGAATAAAGGTGGTCATACCAAATATTGACTTTAAGGCTCATTAGAATTGTACAAACTCTGTGTTTGCATCATATACTGGATTTCCATGTGTGTTTGTGTGTTTCAATAAATCACTGCAACTATTTCCCATTTTCCTAGCATAAAGAAATGAAGGGTGGCTAAGACTTTTGTACAATACTGTACAAAAAATTTTAAAGCAGTGAGTAGAACATTTACAAAGAATAATATAAAGTATGGGAGTTTGTATTTGTTTTTTTCTGTCTGTATTTTTTACGATGGCCCTGAAAGGTCAAACGGACTGCAACTTAAGAAAACACCAGCAAATAGAAAAACGCTGGAAAAGCACACAAAACACAACAGAAGTTGAATAAAACACAACAGAAATAGAAAAAAACAAAATCTCACAAAACAAAACAGAAATGTTTCTGGAGACACAATAGCATGACGGACCAGCTGTGGAAGTGACAACCTAACAGTAAACTGCTAAAAGCAAATAATTATATGTGATTAAAACACACATTACCTGCATCGTTTTCTCCCTCACAACACTGATGAACCCTCTGCTTCTTTTAAGCGTGTCTCAGTGCAGTCCTTGACATGTTTTGGTTTCTGTCACTTCCACAGCTGGTCATGCTATTGTGTCCCAGAAACATTTCCGTTGTGTTTGGTGAGATTTTGGGTTTCTTTCTATTTCCGTTGTGTTTTATACAACTTCCGTTGTGTTTTGTGTGCTTTTGCAGCGTTTTTCTATTTGCTGGTGTTTTCTTAAGTTGCAGTGCATTTGACCTCTCAGGGCCACTGTAGGGTAGGGGGTATTTCTCTATTTAGTTATTTATTAATATCCATGAGTACCAGTGCTTATTTCCAGTGTTGGGGAGTAGCACTACAGGTAATAAATCTGCTAATTGTAGTTGCATATAATTTATTATCACCTATATACATTGTTAATTTGATAGCTTCTAGTAAGTCTTTTGAACTATTCTTCTAAGAAGCTTTAGTTGATCATGTTTCATGTCTTCCCAGGGTAACATATCAAGTTCAACTTCTTTCTGATCAAAACAATTTCTGAAATCCTGTTACACGCGTCTTCATCATGTCACGTCTCCTTCAAGTTGAGAGTCGCTAGGGGTCGTCCTTGAGCGTTTTTCCAGAATATTTGGGTTTCACTTTGTGTGTGTGTGTGTGTGTGTGTGTGTGTGTGTGTATTTATATAAAAACATTATTTACAAGAAGAAAAAATATAATTTGAAAGTTAAGAACTGGCTCAGCTGAAGTGAAATGCTGCTTACTGGACTACAAAAGCTTTATTGAGAAATAAATGCAGCCAATAGTCTGTTAATGGGGCTGAACAGAAACGTATCGGCTATGTTAGAGAGCACTATAAAATCACCAGACCACAGACTGTACATTTCCCCGCAGGCAATTTAAGGAAAGTCTTCTTTTAGGAGATGTTTCGGTGCTCTTGTCAGTCACTCAGGACACTGAGCTCCATCTGTTTGTTTGAGTTTGATTCTCTGTAGCAACCGATAAACACAGCAGTGCAGCCAGGAGGACGAGCTGCTGCGTTCACGGGTCCGACATGGAGAAATACGCCCCCAAATTTAGCGAAGTTCTGCTGACACCTGATCCACACTACATACCGGGGTAAGTACTCCTCTCCTGGCACTAGCTTTTAATGTTAAGCTGCCAGATTACTACATGTTACAGGAGGAGAGGTCTTCACCTAATCTGATGTAATCAAATAATCAGATAGGTAGGCTACACCACAAACTGCCCTCAAAACTAAGCGTTATCTCTTATAAATTATCTCATAAATGACACAAGTAGCCTGAGTATGTAACAGTAGTCTACTACTATAAAGCAATGTGTTTTAAACAGTGAGAAATAATTAGATGCTGTTTTTAAAGTATTTAAAACTAATGTAGCCTGGTTGCTTCAGCTATGTTTCTTTGAAAAATACAATAAGTGTATTACTTTGTAAAACTATGTGATTCAAATAGATGGAACATTTATAGATATTATTATAGATATTAAAATATATTATCTTAAATATTAGGCTTATATAGATAGATAGATACATAGATAGATAGATAGATTTTATTAGACCACCACCCAATACAAGGTTCATGCCACAGCTGCCCCAAATTAATAGTGTTGATATTTTTAATGCTAAAATATAATTATTGTTGTTATCTGTGAATTTTTAAATGTACTGTGTTAAGAAAAAGCTGAAAAAATAGTAAACTGCATTATTATTATTTGATTAAGATGCCAAATTACAGTTATTTGCTTGCATTTCTGAACAGAAAACATTTTTTAGTGGTTGAATGTTATGCTTGATTAATTTCTGAAGTTGATCAGCAGAGGACTTATAAACAAATAATAAATAACAAATAATAAATCAGTTGTGTTTCAGAGGTAGCCAGTGCAGCTGAGCTAAAACAGGAGTCATGTGTTGCCTTTTCTTTGCAGTAGTTAGAAGCCTAGCAGCTGCATTTATATAATTTCTTCCCAAACCTAAGTCAGCATTTTTTTTTCTTTTAGGTATGCTGGATATTGCCCACAGCTGAAGTTTAATATAGGGAAGTGCTACGGAAAACTCACTGCCGAGCTGCTGACCAATCCTGAGGTGAAACACTCCAACCACCTGATCCTCCACACAGGCTTCCTTTCCACAGATTCTGACACTGGTGTGTCTGTGAAAAGCATCCTTGATAGTAACCTGAGGATGATACCGGGATACACAGGTAGATAATCACACACTGGGTGATGGGAGGTCAGCTGAGTAACTTAACACCTCAGGGGTAATTATCTTATATCAATACATGCTTACCTACAAAGCTTAATAACGTTTCAATGCATAAGCTATTGATTACTTAGTTACAATGTGAATTAAATTGCAATCAGCAGCATGTATAAAATCTGCCAGTATGCCTTTAAATGTTCATGGAGACTAAACAATCTGTGTCCAAACTACTAAATTATTAAGCACCAGATACCAGTTAAGTGGAACTGTCACAATCAGTACATCAAACAGCTGCATGCTCAAGAAGGCATGATAGTCACAGTATTACAGCAGGTGCCTGACAAAGCTGTCTAGTTGGTTAGAAAATGTATACGATATCGCAGCCAACTGCTACAAAGTGGATATTGAAAAGTTCAAGCATTTGTTTTGCTTGTGTTGAATTCTCACACCAGTTATTATTGTCACAGTCCTTGTTTTGGGTCCTCGAGTTTTATGTTCTGTTTTCATTTCTTGTTTTGGATGCTTAGTTAATAAAGTTGAGTCTCGGTTCACGTTTGGTGTTTTGTTGTTGATTCCTTTTCAGTTCTAATACATTTTGAGTCTTTAGTTCCTGTTTAACTTTACTGTTATTCTTATGATGACCTTTAGTTTTGTGGCATTATAGAGTCACTCACTGTTTGTACTTTATGGTTTCTAGTGATGCAATCAGTTTTGTAATATTTTGTGTTCTGGTTCCCATCTCGTGTAATATTTAATAGTAGTCAGTGTTTCTGTTTGTGTCTCCTTTTGTCTTAATTCTGTGTTTATGCTTTGGTCCCTTTGTTTCTTTGCCTCTTACATCTTGTTAATTATTAGTATTCATGTCTGTACAAGTCTCCTTTGAGTTTTTCCTGTTTTACTTTGAAGGTTAATTTTTGTCAGTTTTGCTTCCTATCTGTCTTCCCCTGATTCCCTGATTGTTTTCACCTCCTTCCTGCTTCACTTTAATAATCAGTCTTCTGAGTATATATGGCCCTTGTTTAGTCATCTGTGAATGTTTCCCTGTGTGTACTCTGTTCATTTCCTTGGACTGGTTGCTTGTGGTTTGTTTTTCGGATGACCGTTTTCTTCACTCTTTTTTCACTCTAACCCTTTTGGACTTTGTTGTTTTGTACCTATTTGCATCAGCCATTAAAGGCTTGTTTTCACTTAATTCCTTTGACTACTGTTAGGGGTTCCTTGATTTTTTTAGACATTTCTCTCACAATGTTCATCTCAAGGTCATCTGTGGATCAGCAACATTGTTTATTGTAGATTTAAAACAAAAAAAAACACACACACAAAAAAAATCAAGTGTTGTCTCAAACCTGGACCAGGTACAACCAAAACTGGCTTGATGGGTAGACATTGCTAGAAATTTTAGGCATGTACATTTTTGCCATTTTAGGTTTCATTCCAAAAAGTCAGAACTACCTTTCCTGCAGCTATTCTGACGTATGTCGTAAAGCTCTGGCTGAGGTTCATCATGAAAAGCAAATGAGGCTCCAGCAACAATCAACAGACCCTCCAGTTGTTGCCAGCTACTGGGCCCAGCAAACTCAGGTAACACCCTCACTCTCACTGTTGCCCAGGCCCCCAAACACATAAACACATGCTGATCTGACACTCAAACGGGGATCACTCTTCTTGAACTGTCCATCTCCAGTTTCAGCTCACTGTAATGGAATCCATCTTTTTAAAAAAAGAGAGAGAGAAGGGAAGTGTACAAGATGGACCAATGACAGATTTACCAGTAATGTCTCTGAGATTCATTTTTACACTGTGTGCACAATTATTAGGCAAGTTGTATTTGATTTGATTTTATTATTGAAAAACTACTGTGCTCTTAGTCAATCCAAAATGCTAATTAAAGGCAAACCTGAATATTTAAGAAAGTAAAATTGAGGTTTTGGCTTTCGTAAGAGAATATCTATGGGCGCACAATTATTGGGCAACTATTAGTGTGCAGAATTATTATGCAACTAAATAAAAAAATGAATATTTTCCCATCTCACTTGTTTTTTTTCATCAGTGAAAGTGAGATTTAAAAAAAAAAGTAGCCAATATAACCACCCTTGTTTTCAGTAATAGTCATAAGCCTTCCTTTGATGGAGTCTGTCAGTTTTGTCTGTTGACGATCAACTTTTTGTGCAGCAGCAACCACAGCCTCCCAGACACTGTTCAGAGAGGTGTACTGTTTTCTTTCATCATAAATCTCCCCTTTAAGAAGGGCCCGCAAGTTCTCAATAGGGTTTAGGTCAGGTGAGGAAGGGGGCCATGTCATTATTCTGTTATCTTTAAGGCCTTTACTGGCTACCGATGCAGTGGAGTACTTAGATGCATGCAATGGAGCATTGTCTGCATAAAAATTATGATCTTCTTGAAAGAAGCAGACCTTTTTCTGTACCACTGCTTGAAGAAAGTGTCTTCTACAAACTGGCAGTAAGTTTGGGAGTTGATTTCGAGTCCATCTTCAACCTGCAAAGGTCCAACTAGCTCATCTTTAATGATACCAGCCCATACCAGTACACCACCTCCACTTTGCTGGTGTCTTATTCGAAGTGGAGCTCTGTGCCCGTTACTGTTCCAGCCACGGGACAGTCCATCTGGACAGTCCAAGAGTCACTCTCATCTCACGAGTCCATAAAAACTTTGAAAAATCTGTCTTCAGATATTTCTTGGCCCAGTCTTGACGTTTCAACTTATGTGTCTTGTTCAGTGGTGGTTGGGTTTCAGCCTTCCTGACCTTGGCCATGTCTCTGAGCACTGAATACCTTGTACTTCTGGGTACTTCAGGCAAGTTGCAGTTCTGAATTATGGCAGCACTGGAGGATAATGGGTTACTGGCAGCTTCACGTTTGACTCTTCTCAAATCCTTGGCAGTTAATTTGCATCTTTTTTTCTCAACACATTTCTTGCAACCATGTTGACTATTTGCAACAAAACGTTTGATGGTCCTGTGATCTCGCCCTAATATGTTAGCAATTTCATGAGTGCTGCATCCCTCTGAAAGACTGTTTACAATTTTTGCCTTTTCAGAGTCAGAATTAAATCTCTTGTTTTGGCCCATTTTGCCTGAGGAAAAGACGCTGCCTAATAATTATGCACACCTAGAATATAGGGTGTTGATCTCCTTAGGCCACACCCTCCCCCATTACACAAACACACGTCACCTGATATGCTTAAATCCAATAGGCATTCAAGTTTATACAGCTTGGAGTTGGAAAATATGCATAAAAATGATGATATGGTCAAAATACCCACTTGCCTAATTATTGTACACACAGAGTAAAAGGAAATATCAACAATATGGTCATTTAGTGGCACAAATTCCATGTTTACAGTAAACTTGTGCAACAGAATCTTTAACTTTTTAGACTCTATGTCAGGCCTTAGAAATAGGTTTGTCATAAGAATATTTTGATCTTAGGATCTCAGAGTCATGCATGTCTTAATGGTTCTCGTTCATCTTTTGGCACAGAGACCAAAACTACCTCTAAGATCGGTCACCGACACAGTGACCCTCTACAAATCCTCGACGCCTTTCAGCCCCCCCGGAAAGCCATTGAACATGGATGATGATAACCCGCACAAGTCGTTTATCTCAGGTACAACACAGAGAATGGCAACATGCTTCAGGCTTTGTGTTTCCTGTAGCTGGTATTAGCGAGACGCAGTGGGCCTTAAACCAGTAACACTGTCAAATGATCATCTGTTAAGCTCAAAGACATTAGAACATTTTGCACTGCTAAGAGGAAAGCCAATCTGGTGTTGATGAAAAAAAAAAAAGAAAGAAAAAAAAAAAGCAATGACCATTGAGCTGCTGTGTTTTTCAGCTTTTGGTTATTTTGGGGCAGAAGAACTCCAAAACAAGTGGGCAGACTCACACTGCTAAAATATGAATGGCTTATGATGTTGGTTTGTGCAACATTGATGCCTGTTTAATATCCATTAAACACAAAGTAACAAGTCATTCCTCTGGCCTGCTGACAAATATAAATTATTTATTTGCACCCTCAGACAAAGTATGAGTGTTTCTTTTATATCATGTCCTAAATATCATCTCATCAGTTATGTAACACTTTGAATCACATCCGTGATGTCCTTGATGTTGAAAGGTGCCACCCAAATATAGCTGCCTTTTCTTGCTGTCAGCTTTTTTTTTTTTTTTTTTTTTTTTATTTTTCTTTTTTTTTTTTTGTTTTGTTTGTTTCTGTTTTT
>VUQS01049167.1:0-21582 GCA_015108495.1 Heterochromis multidens | reverse complement strand
TTACATTTTTCTTTCTTTTTTTTTTTTTTTTTTTTTTTTTTTTTTTTTTTTTTAAACTTTGTCTTTGACTTGGTGCTGTGCAGGTAGCGGTTGATTTTATAAGAGCTATTTGTGTTTAGAGCAGTTCTGACGCAAATATATGGCCCACAAATCCAAAACACTGAGCTAAAAGAGGCTTAAAACATATAGAACTGTAGATTTGGGTGTGGATTTGTCACAGTAAGACCCTTTCATCTGGAAATATAGTTACTTAATTACTCCAGTGGCTCAAGCATTGATGTGTTTTTTGCAGGATATACCGGGCATGTGCCAAAATCTCGCTTCCTATTTGGCAAAGGTTACCCCATAACCACCAATCAGGCACTGATCCAGTTTGGGAAGCAGCAGTACCTTGCATCTAAAGATGACCCAGGCAGTAAGAGCAGTACGACACCTCCCTTGCCTGCTATCTGTCAGTCTAAGAGAGGTGTGGTGCCATCGTTCACAGGACACATCCCAGGTCTGTAGCAGCAACACAAAGCCTGACGGTCAGCTAAATACTGAGTTTATACATGTCTAACTCTACACCATCTTACAGGATACCAGTTCATGTATGGACATACCTTTGGTCAACTTTGCAGGAATGCACTGGAAAAGAGCAGCAAGTCATAAAAATACCACACATCCCAATAAAATGGTCATTACCAGCATGATGAAGTAGTAAAACTAGTCAAATCCTTTCACAACATAAGCAGTTTCAAGGAAAAATCACACAACAGAAAAGACTGAATACAGGTGAAGATGTCAAGTCTTTATTAACAGGCTGATTGTCACTGGGCATCGGAGGAAGCATTCAGAGGAAAAGAGAAAATAAAGAAAGGAGTAAAAACTTCACAGATCTCATATTATTTCAACATCACATTTTCCTCCATTTTCTTCCATCTTATCTCACTACCAGTCAATCAAAATATACCTGACACACAGTTAAATACCTGAAACGGCCACAAGGTGGCTTATTTGACCTCACTGGAAGACCTGAAGGCATGCTACAGTACCAAACAACTCTACACATTTAAAATTCCCATGCCAGAACATTTCCAAAACAAACTCTGCACCTAGAAAAACATCAAAGGGGAGAAAAACAGCGAAAGGGAGCTGAGAGATCCAATCAAGACAGGACCACCTTCTGTACGTTTGTTGACTCGACATGCATCTACAATAAATCCATGCTGTGAATATGCTGAAAAAAGGCAAGTTACCAGGAATAAAACCATCACTGACAATCTACTACAGGAGGCTGGTGTGTATTTGGCACTGATAAGAGTGTATTTTTCTTTTTTTCTTTTTAAATGACAAGGCGTGAGAAATGGAAAGTTTTGAACCACAACAATGTCCAACAATCTACAGTAGATTCATATTTTTTTATGAATGACATCAGCCTACAGGATATATGGAGAGTAAATTACCTCATCAAACCAGATGGGGGCATTTGGCGTTTACTCAAACCATTTTCTGGAAAAGACTTTGGGTTAGACAACTGTTTCTACAAAAAAAAAAAGGGGGGAACTCTGTAAAATGTAAACAAAAACAGAATGCAATCATATGCAAATCATTTAAAAGCTGCATTTGATACAAAGACAACATATTAAATGTTGAAATGCTGCAGAGAATTTAAAACATATATGCTCAGTTGGAAATTGATCCCAGCAACACATTTTTATTATTATTATTTTTTTTAAGATGACACAGGGATTTGTTATCCCCTCTGTTGCATCATATCTTCTTTTAACAACATTGCCAAGCATTTGGGAACAGAGCAGTTTCATCATGCTTGTTTGATATAGGATTTCAGCTGCCCGACTGCTTGAGGCATCCTTTGTGGTATGTTTCATTTTAACAGAACTCTTCCAGCCTCTTCTACTACAGCCATGCTGTTGGAACATGTGTAGGATGTGGTTAGGCACTGTCTTGCTGAAATCAGTTGGATTTTCCTCATGTTACTGACTTTCTGCCAAGATTTTTCACAAATCATTATTTTTTTTAACATTACACAACTTTCCCAGTCTGATCCAAATGCTCTGAAAAGTGTTGCTGGCACCAAATTTAAAAATCAGCTTATATTTATTAAAAAACATTAACAACTTACTAGTTTCAACATTTGATATGTTGTCTTTGTACTTCTGTCAGTCAAATAAAGGGTTAAATTATTTGCAAGTCATTGAATTCTGTTTTTTTTTTCTTGTTTTGTTTTATTGGACTTTATATAGCTTCCTAATGTTTTGGAAAGAGGTTTGTACTTTTCCATAAATGTTTGCCTGAGCTTATTCATTAAGTCTTAACTGACAACTAATTTGAGCACAAATTACAAAAAAACAATTTTAAGATCATGAGCTTGTTGCACCCACTTTTAGAAATTAAACAACCTATAGTCTACTGAGTGAAAATCTACAGGCTGCAACACACAAACTGGCTCTTAAAAATGTGTCACTATATATGCTGACAATTCGGTACACAATTAGGTACATCTTGCTACTACTGTGTTTTACCCCATTTTGACATCAAAACTGCTTTAATTCTTCATAGGATGGATTCAACAAGGTGCTGGAAACATTCCTCAAAGATTTTGGTTTATATTGACATGACAGCATCACAGATGCAGACTTTTCGGCTGCACATCCATGATGTGAATCAAAAAGGGGTCATAAAGGGATGGATATAATCAGCAACAATACTCAGGGAGGCTGTGGTGTTTAAACAATGCTCAGTTGGTACGAAGGGGCCCAAACTGTACCAAGAAAAATCCCCCACACCAACTGTTGATACGAGGCAGGATGGATCCATGCTTTCATGTTGTTTACACCAAATTCTGACCCTACCATCCAAGTTTTGGAGCAGAAATCAAGACTCATCAGATCACGCAATATTCTCCCACTCTTCTGTTGTCCAATTTTGGGGAGCCCATGTGAATTGTAGCCTCAGTTTCCTGTTCTTAGCTGACAGGAGTGGCATGCTGCTGCTGTAGCCCAACAGCTTCAAGGTTTGATGCGTTGTGCATTCAGAGATTCTCTTCTGCATACCCTGGTTGCAACAAATGTTTATTAGAGTTATCTGTTATCTGCCTATCAGCTCGAAGCAGTATGGCCATGCTACTCTGACCTTTGACATCAACAAGCCATTTTCACCATTTATTTTCTCGTTTTCAGGACATTCTCTTTAAACCCTAGAGATGACTGTGTGGGAAAACCCTAGTAGATCATCAGTTTCTGAAATACTCAGACCAGCCCGTCTTGCACAAATTCTGATGCTCGATTTGAACTTCAGCAGGTCGTCTTGACTATATCTACATACCTAAATGCATTAGGTTGCTGCCATGTAATTGGCATATCTAACCCCAGTTTAAAAAGTTGGCATCAAATTAAATAACTAGTCAGAGAGCTGTTGTATCATTACTGGGTCTTTTCCTCTCATCCATAACTCCATGAATACTAATAACTACTGTATGTAACACATGATTCTGCATATATCAATAACTAATTAATACACTGACAAATTATTAGTCTGATGTGAAGATCTGCCACTCAAACTACAATAATTTTTGGCTGTTATGCTACGCTTTGTGATGCTACATGCGCACTTGTTCATAGGACTAATTTAAGTTTTAATGGAACAACATGGTGATAAGCTGACACACTGATGATAGTTAACAGGAACTCAGCAAGAACACAAAAACATTGCTTGGATTTCCAAATAGTTGTTTTTTGTGCTTTCTTATCAGTTCCGCAGCATGGCTAAGCACTGTACTTTCATCCAGTTAAAACTTTTACTCTTACAGTAAATAATCGGCGTGCTGGCTTTCCCCCACAGAGGGTTTAGTTTTCAGCAGTCCTTGTCTGTTTGAGCTCCTCCTAGCTTCATGGACCTGATGGATTGAGCCAACAGTCCAAGCTGTGATCTGTCCAAGTGTAGCCACTGCGATGGTCGCCTGTGCCTTTAAAACAAATGACAAAGAGATGATGCTCATGAGTAGAATAATACACTGTCTGGATCCTATCCTCACAAAGAAAAACAATAACAGCTACTCAGGATTAATATTCTCAAAATCAAACAACAAAACTCATACTTGATTTCATCGCTTTCTGGTTCTTACTTTTTGGTTTGTGCTCCTGTGTGACTCTGAGAAATTGCTCCCAGTCTGGTGGAAGTATCAGTTGCTCCAAATAGTTTGGCCCAGCGCAGGCCACCCTGACGAGGACTTTCTGCATGCATGGTCGTTGATGCATTTAGAGTGACACAGTCTTTTTCCACTCTTGTTTCTTCTTTCTTGCTGTCCATACTTATTTGAGACCAAGTATCTGCATGATTTTGGCTACAGTCCTCCACTCCAACCACACCATCCACAGCATCAGGCTCCTTAGGGCACCACTCTGGAATAGGAGCCAACACTGTACTCCTGTTGGTCTGCATACAACCACGTTGTTGCTTGTAGCAACTTGAACTCAAACAGCTGAGAGACTCTTGGTGGTACAAATCAATCTGGTGTGAAATCTGACTGCAGAAGCTGCTGTCTTCCTTTTTGTCGGCCTGCAGTCTTGGCCAGCTGGTTACTAAAAGCGCTGAGCATGGCTGGGGTGGAGAGAGAGCCTGCTCTTCTGAGCACAGCTGTCTGTGACGTAACAGTCGTGGCTCCAGAAGCAAGTTGAGGTCAAAGGGCAACACAGAGAGTGGCTGCAGGAGAAGTAGCAGCTCCTGAAACAATGGCTGACACTGACCCAGGGACATGGACAGGAACCCCCAAGAATGGTAGTAGGTTGTCACAACATCTATGAAGACATTAACAGGTGTGAACACCCAAAGATCCAAACATATGCAATAATATGTTGAAAAGCTTGGGTTCTGTTATTATAATAGGTAGTTTGGACTAGAGCTTTTAAAGGGGACCTTTTATGCTTTACCTTATTCAATTTTGGATGCTCATATCTGTTGTACCTAAAGTTTCAAATAATAGGGTAAACATAGTCCCTGTGTCCTAAAGGCTCAGGCTTTTCTACTTTTGCGCTGAGCCGACGTTTGCTTGCATTCCAGGCGAGGGGCAGCCAATCAGAAAAAAGTGAACTTTCAGAGAGGCAGCCTTAAAACGACAGGAGCTACAATATGTATACAAACCTGGTCACATGGCTGGTGTTAATATAGTGATTCTGACTAGCTCCATTCTTTTTTCCTTAGCATTCAAAGTTTGCTCATGTGCCATAGATGACTACTGACAACTTTTTGTTAAACTAACAGGCTGATGTTTAGCAGGTTATGCTCAGTTTAGAGTGTTAGCATGATAGTGTTCTCTAATTAGTACTAAACCCAAAGAAGGCAAAGGACTCAAAGTCTTACCGAAAAAAAGAATGATACAGGTGGGAGATTGTGTTATTTCAGCATTCACTGCAATCCATTAAGCTCTCTGAGTGTCAGCGAAAGTGGTTCACAAGCTGAGCTATGACTCCCTACAGCTATATCACTAATGAGGCAGAAATAAAGAACTATAAATTGCCCATGCACTCACCTTTTTGACTCTGAAGGTGACTGAGCCAGAACTCCAAAGCTCTCAAGCTGTAAGAGAAGAAATAATCAAGAGAACATAAATGGTTTATGTTGTTCATACATCTTTATTTGCCTCATTAGTAACATCAAAGGTAACTCCAGTACTTACTTAAGCAGGCCCATGATAAAGGCTCTCAGTTTCATGCAGTGGCTGGTGAGCTGGGGACAGCGTCTGATTTTGGAAACCAGACTGTGAAGAACCCTGGTGGATGGACCTGTAGCAGAGTTAAACAGAGACTAGAAAAGACCACAGAACCAATAACAACACCTAGTCCTGCTTGGACAAACTAATGTAGAAGTGCATTCATGACATTAAGACACTATAGCCTACCAATCCTAGTAGAAGTTTCGACCACACTCCAGGAGTGGTTGCGGCGCTGCCCGATTATAAAATCCAGTTTGTGATCCCTAAGACCATCCTCTAAAATGTCCTGGATCGATGGACACAAGTGTTCCAGGACCAGACCAGCGATTGTGGGACTGCAAGAACTGTTCCCCAGACGCATCTGTGGCAGAGGACATGTTATACATTATTTTTCCCGCTGACACAAGATATCTGACTCCTTTCCTAGAATATAAGTCATAACAGATGGCACTTTTTCATTGTGACATGTCAGTCACGATGCTAAGTTCAGCAAAATACCTTTTCTTCAGGATCTCTGCTGCTGCCAAAATGAGCCATAATCAAATCCACCGCCCTGCTCACAGACCTCAGCAAACCTGGAGACATCAAACAAGTAAGTCGGACAAGCTCAATTTTATTCAGATACAAAATCTGACATCTTTATATTATATAGAGACAGTTATGTCCTGCCTGCACTGAGGCAGAAAGTAATTCACAGCTTGAACTGGTGTTGTGTGAAGGTGTCTTTGTCGATTCCACTTGCTAGTAAAAGCTGATATGTGGTGAGAAAGCCTGAATCATGTAATAACTGCCAGAAAATTATATTTTTTAAAAACTGGAGTGTTTATTGAACCTTCTGACACATTAAAGAAAAGAAATTAAATATCAATTTGCATGTATGAGTTTTAATTTGCATAATTTTTGCTACATCTGGCATTTTTGTGCAATTTACTGCTTAAAAATTTGTTGTGCAATTTATTCAGGTTTCTCAGGAAAACAAATTTCACACTGATGATGTAGAAGTCTCAAAAACTCACAAAAACTCATGTATCAAATATGATACACTTGGCGTTACAGGGTTAAGGAGACACAGCTAGTGTAAACTGCTTCAAATGTCCCTTTTAGGCTGACATACACTCACCGGCCACTTTTTTAGGTACATCTGTTCAGCTGCTTGTCAGCACAGCTATCTAATCAGCCAGTCACATGGCAGCAAGTCAGTGCATTTAGGCATGTAGACATGGTCAACAGCAGTAACTCAAATATCCACATGTTACAACCAAGGTGAGCAGAAGAGCATCTCTGAACGCACAACACATCAAACCTTGAAGCAGATGGGCTACAGCAGCAGAAGACCACACCAGGTGCCACTCCTGTCAGCTAAGAACAGGAAACAGAGGCTACAATTCACACAGGCTCACCAAAATTGGACAATAGAGGACTGGAAAAATGTTGACCAAAAATGGTCTGCTCAGTCTCGATTTCTGCTGTGACATTTGGATAGTAGGGTCAGAATTTGGTGTAAACAAGATTAAAGCATGGAGCCATGGCTAATTTAGAAAGCTGTGAGTAATCTTATATTTGTAAGTGCCTTAACTAACTATAGTAGACACAGGGTAACTAGACACAGGGTGCTGAAATAATCCTCAATTATTTTTTGTTTATCAGGATCTAACAGCCCTGTGTTAGCCCTACGACAAAATGGCGACCCATCCGGTGTGTACCCCTAGCCCTGTGGCAGCTGGGATAGGCTCCAGCCCCCCCGCAACCCTGAATTGGATACGCAGAAGAAAATGGATGGATGGAATTTTTTTGTTTTAGCGTTTCAGTCCTCAATTTTAGAGTTTATATTGGCCAACTGTTTCCCCTCTAGTGTGATTGGTTTGCCGCATTGCTGTCTTTCTGTGCTACCCATATTACTTTCCAAAAAGCCCTATCCTCTGCTAATTGTTACATGAAACTCTGATGATGGATAACTCTAACTTGTTTTTGGTATAAGTCAGCTTGCTTCAGGACTTTCCTAGTATTATCAGGTTAAAATTATGACACCACACTATCAGCTTGTGTTTCAAGAAAGTCTTCACTTCACTAACTGGGTCAATACATAGTCATATGAGAACAGGGTTTCAAGGTTCATTATCATATTTCAGGAATGCAAATGTCGAGGGGAAATGAAGATGAAAGAGTCGGTTTTCCATTTCAGCAGTGATCCTCAATGACTCGCTTTACCCTGTCTCTCTTCATCTCTCATACTGGCCAGCCTCTGCAAATGTCACAGTAAATTCTTTATGCACGTTGATGCTGCCTGCAGTGCTGCACCACACTGACTCGTTGTGCAAGTGCCTCCATCATTAATAATCTTTACCTTATTAGAAAAAGTTCACATTTATATAATTACATTTACACCAAGTGGTTTATATTATAGCACTAAAACAAAGTGATTATATGCCATATAAACCATTAACACTGTTTCTACTGCATCCTTCTCTCTTTTGTCCTGCAGTTGTACACACATAGGCTACAGAGCAGAGGGCTCAGCCAATCCTGTGCTGGGAGAGTTAAAAATAGGTCATGTTTGAGAGGAAGCCCCTTCAGGGTATTCAAAGCACTGCTGCAGCACAGTGAGTTTTTATTGCTGCTCTTAACAGCTCATCACTGGCTAGACAATCCAAACTAAGAGGAATCCAGTGACTACATTCCAATTTATTGACAGCATTTCACATCATTTATCAGCCATTAGTTGAGGCTCACCTCTCCTCTGAAGATGGCTGATAGACATGGACTCATAAGATGTATCAGGTGAGAGGTTGAACTCTGTGGGCGGCCTGTCACTCAGGATCAGAGACTCACTGTGATGACTCTGATTTGGCTTCGAACTGTGTCCAGCAGAGTCCTGGATTTGCAACCCTGAAGCAGCCAAGGAGAGGAGAGAACTCAAAGAGGAGAGAGGAGCCACTGAGGAGAGGGCAGCTGTGAAACTAGTGTGAAAAAAGCCAGACTCAGCTGCAGGTGCAGCTCGACACTGTGGGAACTTTTCCTGTGGTAACGAGGTTGTGGGAGGAGAAAGGGACACCTGCAGGTTTGGGTGGTGGGTGTCAGTGGTTAGGGTTAAAGTGGGTGGTGTTTGAGAGAATATTGAATGGTAGGTGGTGTAGTTCAGGGAATGATTGGCACTTTTAGGGTCAGCACTCACATGGCTTTGCTCAGAGGTGAGACTGATCAAGTCCTGGTAGGTGGGAATCCTAACAAGATTGGATCGATTTGGAGCTGAGACGAGATTGAGCAAACTGTTAGGCTGAGTTTTGCCTGAGTGTGGGCTTGCTTTATCTTGCTCTTGAACCTCTGTGGGACAACTAGTATGATGTGAATCCAGGCTGCTTTTCGATGTGCATGGACCGGGGCAGCCTTGGCTTTCGCTCAACTGACTCCATGAATGTGTCCGAATGAAGCACTCTGGGCTTGGTGTGCAGGTGGAGCAGGTATCAGAGCTGGAAGGAGCCTCTAGGAAGATGGAGAAGTGGTTGTCCATTGGTGATGGGTGAAGATCAGAAAAACTTTGGCTGCTTTTCCCCTTGAAATTAAAGCCTGGCTGTGTGTTACCAGTCTTGCTGCTCTTTTTATTTAGATACTGCTCCAGAAGACAGCCGAGAGGCTGGGCCAGGGGCTGCGGTTTTCCTGCAGGAGCCAGAACGAAGGGCTGGATAGGCAGGGATGTTGGTCTCTGGGCTTTACTATAGCGCACCACACTTACTCCTGAGAAGGAGATATAAGATAACAAATTTTTTCTGCTCTAAATCACAGACAACAAAGCAAAAGAAGTTGATTTCTGTATTAGTCATTGCCTTACCCCTCTCAGTAGCACAAGGACTGTTGTGCTTCTGGTCCTGCATCACAGATGGCTGTGTGGTTGCCACTCTTGTGTCTTGGCATTTACTGCTATGTGGGCCACACTGGCTGGGGCACAGTGAGCAAGGTGTGTGGGAGAGGTTCTGGATACTATCTGCATGTTTCTTTCTGCAGAGGGTTTTGTCAGTGGAGGTGGTGGCAACCTGGAAATCTTGGATCTGAAAATGAGAACAGTCAAACCGAGCACCCTTCTCCTTTTGTTGATCCTCTTTCTCCTAATGGGGATAGAAAAAACAAGGAAAAACTGCTTAGGTTTACATATCCAAACCATATATACATTTTCACAAAAACCATTTGTGACACTTTTTTACCAAAGCAAAGAGTTCCTTCTGAAAGTTGTAACTGGTAGATTTTCTATACAATACTCATGGTTATCTTTAAAGGCCTTTAATTCTGCAGGTGTAAGTGTATTTCAATGACAATAATCCACCAAATATTCAAATGTTGTTTCCAAAAGGTAGTGAAGTCAAAAGGAAGCATGGCGGGCAGCAGGAAAGTGCATTGCTTTTATAAAAGTTGCGTAGCTGATATATAAAACATTAGCATTTCGTTTAGTTGCGGCTTTTGCTATTTCTTTTATTTGCAAATCCCATTAAAACTATGTATCTAAAAGCAGTACTTCTAAATCTTTTTTTAATCATCTAAGTGCTCAATATAAGGGCTTTTTTACCTTCTTGATTTCATTGTGTTGTCCTTCTTTCTTCTGATCAAGAGTGGGAAGGAAGGGGCTGCTTCTGCTATGACCCTCGGGGCAGCTGGTGATGCTGGACCAGGCCGGGCTGGGTGACTGGGAAGAGAGGTCACAAGTCACAAGCTTGTAGTACTTCTGGTTGGTCCCCATGGCCAGTGTGGCCTGGCTTTGAAGGCAAGCAGTCAGGTCTGATACCTCCAGAGAGGAAAGACCTGGGGGTAGCTGCTCTAGTGAGTACAGATTGCAGTTAGAGTCGAGGCCTTGAGGGGACCAGCGGGAAGCAGAAAGCGTTGTGTTAACCTCCTCTTTTGGGGGGGAGTAAACCGTCATGCTATCAAGAATGACATCCTCGGTCTGACTTTGGGGAACAGGTTGGAGGTTGAGGAATACAGATCCCTCTGATGAGTCAGAGGGGTGAACTGCAGGACTACTGAGATCATGAGGTGTGGCAGGATTGTTGCTCCTGTTATACATAGTGCAGAAGTTAACCAAGATGCCATCAGAACTGTTACAGGAAGAGTCGCTGACATACTCTGTGTGGTTGTTGGAAAGCAGCTCTGGGGAACATTTGCGTTGGCTGTGGAGGCAGCAGGACATGTTGTCCTGCAGTCTGTCTGAGTCCTGCTCCAAACAAGTCATCATCGTGATGCCAGATCTGCTCATGTGACAGCTCTGGCATTTAGGTGGCAGTGAGTCCATCTGGTTAGACTGGTTAGAGAGCCACTCTTGATCACTCCCACTAACCAGCATAGTTCCTTCATTGCCCCATTCACTGTCCAGGTTCCCTTGGGGCATTGTATAATTTGTGGCACCATTACTTAGCGGCCAGTTGGAATTTCCATGCAACACAAACGATGAGTCCTCGTGATATCTGTGTAGATTATCTCCGTCACTATCATCTTCCTCCTCATCCTCATTTAGCTCTGTACAGGGAAGAAATGAGTTGTGTGACCGCAGAGTGCCTCTAGCTGCAGAGTTTTCCTTCTTCTGATTGGAACTTGTCTCTTCGGGCGACGAGGTGGAGTCGTACCTCCAGCTGCTGTCGCTGGCCCCCTCCTCCTCTGTCCTGTCCTCGTTGAGACTGCTGTAGCTGCTGGAAAAATGTCTCCGGTCGCTGGTAAAGGCATGTTCTCGGTTGAGCGACTCTTGCTCTGGGAGGGACACGGCCCGAGTCAGGCCCACTGAGCACAGCCGGCCCGGCCTCTTGGCAGAGCTGCACAGGGCCTGGACAGGAAGTTGCCAAGTGGAAAGCTGCACCACGGGGAAGTGGCAGGCTATCAAGGTGTCCCCAGAGACACTGGATGCTCCAATCATACTGCTGGATAAGGCTGGACAACGGAAGCTGTCTCCATGTTCCTACAATTTAATCCTGAAAGAGTAATGTAGAATAGAGAATTAGGGAACAGGAAGCTTGTACAAGAGAAGGTGAAATCAGCACAAAGTACACTACATTGATGGAACACTCAGCCTCTATGTACTAACTAACTATCTATCTAACTATCAGTCTGAGTAATAAGTACTAGGAGTGGGGGGAAAAAATTTATACAGCACAGTATTGCAATATTTTGTGTGGTGATATTGTATTTGTCCAGGGACACCAAATATTAATATTTTATTAAATAAATTAAAATACTGGGAATACTATAAACTAGAGGGCTCATCTCACCATCCTGAGATAACGTTAGCCGAGCAAACTTAAAGTAAATCAGCTCGACTGAAAAACCATCCAACACTGGACACTTAGCTTGACAAAGCTACCTGCTCAGAAAGCTGATGGCTTAGTTACACGAGTAAAAATAGAAACTGCCTGGTGATTGTATTGTATTTCACATTCTGTATTTCACATTCTGCGACTGATTGCAACTTGTGGTGACTAAATAGTTGCCCAGAGCTTGAGGGTGTTGTTGCACACTCACGACCACTTTTGATCGTGATTGCACAGGTCACCTGATATGAGGCAATCACAGTCTGACTTGGACTGACTGCAATCACTCTGAGAGAGATTGTTGTAGGTTTTCAAATAATTGCTGTCTAATTTATAAATGCAGACAGATTGCCAACATCTTGCCATCAGTCTGAATGAGTCTTTGTCAATGAGCACAACTTGAGGGGACTCAACTGGCTGCCAGCTGGTTGTATTCTGGTTATATTCCTATAGAACAGGAAGGCTGCTGAGCACAAATCTAACAGTTAAATGTGAATTTCTGCCTATGTAGACAGCAACAGATTATGTGATTTTTGATGATTTATCACAGTTATTTGCTCTTTTATCAGAAACAGATTGCATGTAATTGCCAACTTGACCCCATTCAATTGCAGACTGATATTAGACTGATAGCATACTGACTCCATCTTATGCTAGGTTTTAGTGACAGTGTTGGTATGACTGACTGTCTCATTTTGCAGCAATAAACAAAACTGAAGTGAGATAACTTTATCTTATTGGATAAAACAGATATTGACAAATTTAACTTTGAGGACATAATTAGCAGTTGAAAATTGCAATATATGTTATTGCAGTACTCAGGATATCGCAAAATGGTAAAAATTGCAATAATTTCATATCGTGAGTGCAGTATTGTGATAATATCATATTGTGGGGTGTCTGATGATTCCCACCTCTAATAAATACTGAGAAGTATTAAACTTCATAACAGAAATAGTTTTGAATTTTGTGCAAAGCATGATGACATATTTTAATAAATATCTTTGCTGTGGGCATTTGCATGAGAATTAGTTTATTACTGCACATGAGCTTCTCATTTTTTCCTCAGTTTTCTGACCTCAGTGATCACTGAAGTGCAAGGCTTTATGACATGAAAAGATTAAAGAGAAAATACTGAGTGTGTACAGTTCATCTAGTGGATTTTCCAACTGTATATGCAGCTCAGGCGCCTATTTAACCAATTAAGTGGTAAATAAAAAAAAAATGCATCTTCTAATCTGGAGTAAAAGAAAAAGATAAAAACCTAAAACACATCTGCAGGCTACTGCTGTCACAGTCTTCTCCCTCAATTTACCCCACCAGTCCTCCCATCTAAGTCTGCTTCTAGCAGCCTACACTCCATAATTCAGTCAACCATAACAAACTCCTCCTCTCTCAGCCTGGGCCAACCACAGTCTCTCACAGTCATCCGGCTGCTCTGTAACTAGGGCAGCTGCACTGCAGAGATGCTCCGCTGGCACTCCTAAGAGTAAATACACTTTCACATCAGATTATTTAATTCAAAGTGTTCCACCATGTTCATGTGCACTGCTGCTGACTTTACAGACAATAACATAATAATTGCACACAAAGTAGAATAACAATGGTCATCTCCCCTTCATGCAATAAAATAATGAGGACAAGGCAAAAAGATAAGTACAAAGCATGTGCGAACTACACATAAAATATTTATACAATGGTGAGTGCTAATGATGTTCAGTCACAGGATAAAAGTGCTAGTGTTGCTACTGTTTTATGAGTTTAAACTAGACTGAAATTGATGTTTCAGATGAAAAATATTTGGTCTATGCTGGTAGAATAAAGATTTATGAACAACTGAAGTAGCTTGTTGAAGACAAAACAAGTGTCAGGCTCCAAACGCCTCTGTGATAAGCACTTTACAACAAAAGAATCAGATTCTCCTCACCCACATTAACTCAGTCAGTAGTGGAGATTATGTTGATGGATGAGTGGCTACAATTACTGCCTTGTGTGTTCTGTCCTGAGTCATATAACACAGGCAGTGAAAAATTTCAAGAGTCAAGAATTTACAGATCTGAGTGCACTGTTTCACATTTAAATGTGTAATGTGTTATTGATTAGCTATTAAGCTTTTATTTATATATATTATATATATTATATTTATATATAATAATTTCTTGGACAAAGACAGTTTTTGTAGTTTTGCCTCCATACACCACCACCACACTAGATTTGAAATCAGACAATCAATATATGATTAAAGTGCAGACTCTAGGCTTTAGATTAAGGGGTTTGACAAAAGTATAGCATTAACTGTTTAGGAATTACAGCCATCCTTATATACACTCCTCCATTCTCAGAGGCTCAAAGGTAATTGAACAATTGACTGACAAGTAGGGCAGCACGGTGGCTTGGTGGTTAGCACTGTTGCCTCACAGCAAGAAGGTCCTGGGTTCGACCCCACCATCTGGCCGGGGCCTTTCTGTGTGGAGTTTGCATGTTCTCCCCGTGTTTGTGTGGGTTCTCTCCGGGTACTCCGGCTTCCTCCCACAGTCCAAAGACATGCAGTCAGAGGGGTTAGGTTAATTGGTGTATCTAAATTGCCCATAGGTGTGAATGTGAGCGTGCATGGTCTGTTGTCTCTCTGTGTTAGCCCTGCGACAGACTGGCGATCTGTCCAGGGTGTACCCTGCCTCTCGCCCTGTGGCAGCTGGGATAGGCTCCAGCCCCCCCGCGACCCTGAATTGGATAAGCGGAAGAGAATGGATGGATGGATGGACTGACAAGTAGTTTCACGACCAGGTGAGGTCTGCTCCCTTGTTATTTCATTACAAATAAAGTTGATTCAAAGTGTTAAATTTGTGTTTCATATGTTTTTACTCTAAAATATTTTTGGGCCTCATATTGATGCAAAGAGATGTCAGGGCAAGTGAGGGATGCTGAAAAAACATAATAAACCTTTCACAGATGTAGCAATAACCTTTAGAGTGTCCAAATCAACAATCTGGTACATTCTTGAAAAGAATGATGCACTGACCAGCTCAGCAGCACCAAAAGGTCTGAAAGACCACAGAAGACAACTAAAGTGGATGATAGAATTATTCCAGTGGTTAAGAAAACAGCTTCATAACAATTAATCAAGTGAAGAACATGCTCGAAGAGTAGCTGTATCATTGTCAAAGTGTGCAATCAAGAGACACCTTCATGAAAGTAAATACAGAGTGTTTACAACAAGGTGCAAACTATTGGTTACACTCAAGAATGAGAAGACCAGATCAGACTGTCAGAAAACATCTAAAAGAGTCTGCACAGTTCTGGAAAAAAATATTTTGGACAGATGAAACCAAGATTAACTTGGGAAGAGAAAAGTATGGAGAAGTAGAGAAACAGCTCATGATCAGAACCATACCATATTATCTGTCAAACATAGTGGAGGCTATGTTATGTTGTGGGCATGTATGGAGTCCAGTGGAACCAGGTCACTAGTGTTTATTGATGATGTGATTGCTGATAGAAGAAGCAGGATGAACTCTGAGGTGTACAGGGCTAAACTCTCTGCTCAGATTCAGCCAAATGCTGCAAAACTGATCGGACAGTGCTTCACAGTGCAAATGGATAATGATCCAAAGTATACTGCAAAAGCAACCTGAGTTTCTCAGGGAAAAGAAATGGTACACTTTTCAGTTATTAAATACAAAATTGAGGACATAGAGATCCACAGACAAGCAGCAGCTGAAGGTGGCTGCTGTGAAAGCCTAGCAGATCATTTCAAGGGAGGAAATATAGCATCTGATGATGTCCATGGGTTCTACACTTCATGCAGTCATTGACTGCAAATGATTTTCATCCAAGTATTAAAAGAAATCCTCATATTTAAAATTATGTTAGTTTGTCCAATTAATTTTGAGGGGGACTGTGTATAAAAATGTCTGTAATTCCTAAAAATGTTAATGCAAAATTTTTGTTGAACACCTTGAAAAGCTGAAAGTCTGCACTTCAATCACATACTGATTGTTTGATTTAAAATCCACTGTGGTGGCGTACAGAGTGAAATTGACAAAAATAGCATCTTTGTCCAACAAATTATAGACCTAACTATGTTTTTATAATTTTGTTTTGTCCGTTTTTTCCCCCAGATCATTTCTGATTCTTCAAAATAGTGGATATTATACCTTTATTGCGATTAATTAATAAATGACAACTTTACCACTGCCCAATTCCATAACAGACTTGTCCATAGGCCATCATTACCTGATGGTCTTGCAACATGCAAGATATTATAGCTGGCTGATTTGATATCAGTATCAACAGCTATACTGAACACCAAGGTATTTATGAAAAGTTCAAGCATGCATGCAGTGGGTCTCAGAATCCAAAAGAACTCCTGAATTGATATAGACCAAGTATCCCAAACCTCAGCATGTGGTGCTTCTGACTTCTAACCCTTGTCTACGTTTTATTACAAGATTATTTGTCATTAAAACTTAAACTATTATGTTTTCACAGCTTGCATCATTTACAGAACTCTTTTGCCCATAAAATTAAAGCAGTAAAGCAGTAATCAACAAATTAGTTTTTAAGTTTGGTGGCCAACATTTCAGGTGGTGCCCTAAGTGAATTTGAGTCCATTAGTTTAGTTCGTCACTGAACCAAAGTGAGGCCACTTTGCAATGAATCTTGAGTCACCTTGTTGCATTTCTTTTCAGTATTATAATACCACAGGAAAGTAGGCCAGAATCACAGACTAGTTGTCTACAACAACATCACTGTAAAGTGGACTCTTGCTCCTTATCTTTGCTGTTAGTCCTCCTAACTTGCAACACAAAAATCTATGCCAAACAATCCCCTCTTCTGCGTACTGGAGCACACTGACATGGTTTTGATTAACTGAGCTGCTTCTCTGGAAATCTCTGTCAGGTCAAGTCAGCCATCAACCTGAAGGATGGGAGCCGTGGTTATGTGAAAGCAAAGAGTGCCATGCTTGATCACAGAGGCAGATCATGATGATGCTTGTTATGAGTGATGATGCCCCGTAATGAGACAACATCATGACTGCTCAGTCCAGTGGTCTGCAGTTAGGCGAAGGGAAAGTTTCATGAGGATCCTGAGAATCAGAGATGATGTCTGACCTACATCTTACCTGGTGGCCAGGTATTTATGTGTTTACATAATGATAAAGAAATACTCAAAGTGGCTTAAGTAGGACGTGTTAGACAACAAAAGACAGTTCAAAAGACAGGCATCCCCAGAGGAAACAAAACTTAAATAAAGGCACCATCTGGAGGTAGCAAACCAACACACACACACAAATGTAAAGTGACCAAATATGAGAATCAAGACTGAGTTGAATCACTGAATTAAAGGCAACGCAGCTAGAGCGCAAAATGCATTCAACGTAACACCTACTTGAAAACAGTCGTCAGTTAAAGGTGATCTCCATCCTTGCAGGTGCCTCATTTGGATGCGGTTTGGTCCAAAAACATCCACTTTTTTTTTTTTTTAATGACTATTCGACGCGCCGTAGCGGTGAAAGGCCCATCATAAAGGTAACGTTTTCGTCTATATTAGCGGATATCTCCGTTTAAAACCTGAGATTCATCAGCTAATTTATAACTATTAATAAACACTGGGTAATATGAAACCGCTCCGACACTGAAGTCCCGGACAGACACAGCGGTCCCCACGCCGCCGCTTCACCAGCGCTCAGACTGGCTTGGGTGTTGCGTCACGACGACTTTAACCAATGAAGAGAGAGAAGTTCCTGCTACTCAAGTATCCAAGACACCGGGTGGGAAACAAGTAAAGCCTGCAAATATTTCGTTTTTAGGAGAATGACAAAAATAAACATCACGTGTAGGCGTGCAACTTATAGCACAAGTGCAGTGCCCAAAATGATGATTCAAAAAATAAATACATAATGTGGCTCATGCTATTGCTGATATTTATTTTTCCTGTTTTATTATTATTATAATTATTATTATTACTATTATTTAATTTTCACTATTTTGGGCTGAATATAACCCACACTCATAGATCATTTTGGGAATGGGTGTACTGTTGCAATAGTGAAAATGCCTTAACAATGAAGGTGTGATGCACAAAGTCTCAAAACTGCTACAAACCGTTACTGCGATGATTATTATAAAATATTCATTTCTTATATCGCTCATATTCATTTCTTAAACAGCCCCAGCTCGCCCTCCAGCGGTGAAACTGAGGATTTAGCGTTCAGTTGGTGTGTTTCAGTTCCTAGTCCTCTGTGGTTGCCAACTCTAAAACCATAACCCACATGGTGATATTGTTCCTCTCTGGTGTGGGTATCAATAACAGCATCCTTGCGAGGCAAGAGACATGGTATGTTCATAGGTGTTGAGTTCAAGACCTTGTATACTACTGGGCACTGTTCAGATGGATACCCCATGTAATATGCTAGTAGTGAAAAAATATGACCACCTCTGCTTTCTTATGTAATCCAGATTGTGAAGAAGAGATTTAGGCATCTATCAAAGCATAGCGAGAGAGAGGGGGCTGCTCTCAATCTACAATTTTAATACCACCTCTGAGTACCGGCCTGCACCACAGTACTGTTTCAAAAAGACATCAGGGGTCAGCCAAGTCAGTTCTCCTCATTAACATGAGATATAAATCGTTTAGAACAGTTATCTTCAAATCACACTACTGTGAGGTTAAACATCTTTAACCTCATTGTCCCTGGAGTCCTGTCCTGGGTTCAGGGAGTATTTGTGCCATTTTTCAAAGGCTGCCAAACACGGCACGATAACTACAGAGGCCACCTGCTGCTAGTATGAGTAATGAAAGTAGAATTTGGCACAGAGTTGCTGTCAAAATTTTTCAGAACAGGTTCAATAACCTCAGTGTCACTGCCTCCTTGTTTTATGGCTGTTTATCTCTTATACAAAACCTCAATTAGGTGGAAGAAAAATGACCACTGTTTAATAAATTTAAATGAATACTTGATTTGAGTGTTTTCAAAAGCCACTCTCAAGTGAGAACAAGCAAAAATAGACTTTTTTTCATCCACAGAACCCAAGATCTGTCATTTTGAACCCTGCAGTTGTTACTGAGTATATTTGGGCTTGTTCCCCGCCCCCCCCAGGTAGAAATTTCAAACAGTGACCAAAAATTCTCACAATCCCCAGTACTACTACTTCTCTTAGGATAAAACTGACCTTTGATTCAGCTACTATAGGCTTTCTGTTGTCATTTTAACTCATCTTTCTTATTATTCCTTAAAAGAAGTTTTGATGAATACTGGCAAAAACGACAGAAAATTTAACATCGCAATATCCCCAGCACCATGGTTTGGATGAAAGAATACAGTATATGCAGTAGTCGAGTGGAAAGCTATTCTTCAAGCTCTTCAACTGAAGGAGTAGCAGGAAGTGTGAGCAATATTTAAATGTGTTTTGAATTTATTTTACTGTTAAAAAGGAAATGAAGATGTGGCCGGTACAACCTCTTGAAAAAAATGTTTAGTATATTTGAATATTTACATTATTTACAGTATTTACAAATAAATACATTAAAAAAATATAGATAAAACAAAAAACAAAAAACAAAAAACCAACAACCATGAACCAATAAACCCAGAGCAGCTCAAACTTTGCATGGATATTTATATTTTCTTATAAAACACATTCAGATTACACAGCTTGTGTGATGTTGCAGCAGTGTTTTAGACAAATCACTTAAAATGGCGCCATTTGATTGGTTATGCTTGCCCGGGTTTTACAGCTTTATTTTTGCTGCTGCGCGGTGCAAGGAGATCTGATTGCGTCGAATGAATGTTCGAGCCAGAATACAGGAGCAGCAGTTTCAGATGGGGTTGATTTTAAAAACAGGAAGGTGTGGTCCATAAAGCAGATGTCTGTTTTGTAGACTCTGTAGGTGTTTGCATGTCTCTTGTTCAGCTGATCCAGAAAGAACAGATATTTTTCCTGATGAGATAAGGATTATTGCACCATTATTACTCTTTGACTTTGCCCACGCCTTGCATGCAAAATACACATGCACACAACTTCACACTGCTTATACACAGTAGAGTAATAAATCATGGAATGCCATACCTGGTTTCACATTTAAGAGATGCACAGAGTTAATATAAAATAGTAAAACTGTGAGTGAAACGTATCAGGAAGACAGGTAAACTGCTGGACAGTCATTAAATATTTTGGCTTCAGCACAACCAAAAAAAACTTTGCTGTACCTGCAGTATTGTGTGCCACACTCTAGGTGATCCCTGCAGCTGGCACCAACAGGCTTCAGACTGTTCCAGCGCCACAACAGTGATCGTTTGGTCCGCTGAACTAAGCCATTCCAGTTATCAGGTACAGGCAATGAATTAACCTGTAAAGACAAATATTTGATCCTTTATCTTTGATGAGCCTTGATAACATCAAACACTGTGAGGCCATGATTACAAAAACCTTTTCCATGAATGGACAACAAACAATAAATAAACAACTTACCTGAATGACACAAAACAAAGACAGAAAAACAGAAAGAATGATCATTTTTTCCCGAAGAGTCCTCATGCTGTTTGCAGGTGAAGCTCAAGACAGAGGCTGTTTTGCTGCAGGCTTGGTTTGTGACCTACCCCTGTATTAAAGGCTTTAATGGGGTTGGGGAGGAGTTACCCTCTGAATGATTCATTAATTTGTTACTTTAATGACTAAGGCGTAAGGTTTGGCAGACTGAGCATGTCAAGTCAAAGTCAGCGATGCAAATCTGTTACACAGCGGTACTTATCATGCAGCTGAAGACAAAGTTTATCTACATGACTCCAAAGTACACTTTGGACCTCAACCTACTAATTGAGGGCAACTCCACGTCGGCGGTTTCTAAGTGAAACCCCAACATGACTTTAAACAACTATACATTTACCCTTTTACTCCCTCTGCATAGTCTTTTGGGCTGTAAGAAGGAACTTAAAAGTTAAAGGAAGTCACTTCATCAGATGTCCAAGATCTGATGAAGTGACTTCCTGAAAAAATTTCCTGGTAACTGCATGCACCTAGCCACACACACACACACACACACACACACACACACACACAATCAGTTTAGTTTCTGTCCTAACAAAATTTTGAACAGAAGACTGCTTCCAGACTTCAAGCTAATATAACTAATTGCATAACTTAAAGATGATGAATCTTCTTAAATCAGTCAGACATGAATGTGCAAATTCCCCTAAAATATGCTAAATATTCAAGAATTTAGGATTGATAATGAAAAATAATCCATCCATCCATCCATTTTCTTCCGCTTATCCGGGGCCGGGTCGCGGGGGCAGCAGCCCAAGCAGAGAAGCCCAGACCTCCCTCACCCCGGCCACCTCCTCTAGCTTATCCGGGGGAACACCGAGGCGTTCCCAGGCCAGCCGAGAGATATAATCTCTCCAGCGTGTCCTGGGCCTGCCCCGGGGCCTCCTCCCGGTGGGACATGCCCGGAAAACCTCCCCCAGAAGGCGTCCAGGAGGCATCCTCATCAGATGCCCGAACCATCTCAACTGGCTCCTTTCGATGTGGAGGAGTAGCGGCTCTACTCTGAGCCCCTCCCGGATGGCTGAGCTCCTCACCCTATCTC
>VUQS01049161.1:0-10462 GCA_015108495.1 Heterochromis multidens | reverse complement strand
TTACTGCGTTCACCAGATATCAACACGATTTCAATCCGCTCCTCACGTGTTAACCTCTTCGACATGTCAATGGCTGTGAACAAAGAGCAACTTGTAAATAACTCATGAAAGAATAAAGTTACGTTGGAACCAAGCACACCATTGTTTTTCTTGTGACATTACCAATAAGTTTGATGTGTCACATGGCCCTCTTCCTATTGAAAAAACAAAAGTTGTATCCAAGATGGCCGACTTCTAAATGGCCACCATGGTCACCACCCATCTTGGGGAGTTTGCCCCCTCACATATACTAATGTGCCACAAACAGGACTTTAATATCACCAACCATTCCCATGTTATTACGGTGTATCCATATAAATGACCCACCCTGTATATTTGGAAAACTAAAAAGACTGATTCATCTGGACTCCTTTTGCTTCATTGCAAGCTAAGCATTGAATAATGATGACATAAAGGTAATTTAAAGTAATATATCCCTGAGGATTTTTGCACATTTGACTTACTCACTTGCTGACAGATACAGTATGCTGAACTCTAGATATCTCAGTAATCTTTCAGCCACTATTATTTTATTTTGCGTTTTTTAAATAAATTACTGGCATTGAATTTTCTGCCTCAGTAGCAATAGTGATTCATTTCCTCTTACCTTATGCAGACTGTTGGTGCAGATTTTAATCCAGTGATTTTGCAATAACAGTATTATAATGATGCTTACAAAGGGATGGAATGTGAGTGCAAGTAAAAAGGAGAACATTGGCATTGCAAGCGACAGAGACTTAACCCTTGCTCCTCAGTGTTTTGGATTAAATGTAGACTATTTATTACGAGCTGTTTGGGCATGGAGGATTAAGTGGTCCCTCACTTATGCAAGAACAACTCTGGGATTGTCATGGGATAGAGGCAGTGCATTAGTACTGGTACTTATCATGCTGCTCACAGTGGGACCACAGAGAATGTGATCACTGAACAAGTTGACTTGACCTTTCCTTTAATTAGGATCTCAGGAAGGTTACAACTGGACAAAGGGCTGACAAAGCAGCTCTGGTCTGATAGATATCCTGTGTCACGGTGTATCTACCAACAAGTTCTCTACAGACTGGTGGCAGCAAGTGGTCTGAGCCTGATAAACCCTCAGACAGGAGAAGAAGCTTTTTTACTTCAGTGGCTCAGGAAACAGGAGAGATAACCCAATTACCTTTAGAAGCTTTTGTTCAAAAATATTTAATTTTGGGATTTTAAACTATGGAAGCTTATTTCCACAAATCCAAATCATGAGATACTGGGCCCTTCCTTTGAAATTTTTTGTTTGGTGAAAATTTTAATGTCAAATGATAAAACAAACAAAAAAAAAAAAACCCCAAAAAACAGAGTGAGTAAAACTGGTGCTTTTGAAACCAAATAAGATCTAGCAAATAAAATGCTTTTTGCTTCCCTATCCTTTTTAAGCACTCTTTTGAAGAATTGATAAACATCTGTAACAAATGTAACTTTAAAAAACATTTTACAACAAAAAAGATAGGTACATGTATACTTTTAGAGATCAAGCCTCACTATCTATAAATATACAATATATTATTATTTCATAAATAACTACTGGCATGCTTTTACTTCACTTCCTTTTCCATAGATAATTTTTAAAAGTTGTACTGCAGACCACAGTAATGACCACACAGTGCTGTTACTTTACAAGATACAAGAAACTGTTCATTACATAGATAAAGAATGTTCTAGGAAGCAGGGTTCATTGGAATTGGTTTATGTGTAGTAACAGAAATCCTGAATTAGTGAGTGGCAGATTAATGCTATACCTCACAGCATTATATACATTCAGTGTCTCTGTCTCATGAGGTGCTGTTTATGTTGGCACAAGTACCTCCAATCTAAATACCCTGAGCTCCTGGGTTAAACCCATTTGGGAATTTAGTGGTAAATTCCCCATATGCATAATTTGCAGCTCACTCCTTTTAGGTGAGTCTCTCTGTTAGTCTAAAGAACACTATTTCTAAAGAACCTGGATGAGAATTGAAAGCTGTAGTACTGTTAGTAAATATGTGTTCTTGATCCACCTGGAACCAGAGCCAAAACAAAATCATTTATTGGAGCCTAATAAATACACAATCTTGACTAATGTGTTGCAATTTAAAGTTAACATAAAAGATGGTCTGGCAGTAATCAGGCCTGAATGTGGCTAGGGAAATTGAACTTAGCTTTCCAAAAAATGTGGTTAATCAGTTAATTCATGATTTAACAAGCTTTTTCCCCATAATAAATGAAATAATCATTTAAAAACTGAATTTTGTATTTTCTCTGGTTATCTTTGTCTAATATTAAAATTAGTTTGATGATCTAAAACATGTAAGTGTGACAAATATGTAAACAAAGAAATCGGGAAGCATGCAAATACTTTTTCACAGCACTATCAATGTCACAATTTTATCATTAAGATGTGGTAGAATCTGATGGATTACAATTGAGTATTCATTAAATTGTTTAAAAGATACTTTTAAGTTTTTATTCTTTCAGCTGCACCCAGAGTGGTGTTTAACGGTCTGAGAGCATGTATAAATATAGAATAAGAATAAATATAAAAAGGTTGGCTTGTCTACAAAGTTTTTCATGGGTGCAACTGTCATACTCAACTCTGCTGCTCAACCCACAAATGCATTTTCCTTACAAATGTGGCACCATTTAAGGGGAAATAAGCATGCTTTCCGACGGTATAAGAATTATTGCAAAGAACCATTGTTACAACAAAGAAATAATAGACCGAACAGAAATGTCTTTACTTTTTGTGCTATAAGAATAAGAAGAAGAATAACTTTATTGATTCCAAAGGGAAATTCGTAATTCATTATATATACACTCCCACTAATATTTGGTTAAATGTCCCTTAGCAAGTTGCTTTTGGTAGCTATCAATAAGCTTCTGGCATAATTCTGGTTGGATATTTGACCACTCTTCTTGGCAAAATTGGAAGAGTTTATTTAAATTGGTTGGTTTCCTGGCAAGGACCCAGCTTTTAAGCATAGTACACAAATTGTCAACAGGGTTGAGGTCGGATCTGTGGAAAGAGCATTCCAGAAGCTTAATGTTACCCTGCTTTAGCCATTCCAAAACCAGTTTTGATGTGTGTTTGGGATCATTGTCCTGTTCACCCACCCACCCTGAACACCCAATTGTGTCCAAGTTTCAACTGTCTTAGCTGTTGCTTTGAGATGAAGTTGAAGAATTTGGAGGTAGTTTCTCGTCCTTCATTATTCCATCCACTTTGTGCAATGTACCAGTACCAATGGCAGCAAAACAGCCCCCGAGCATGATGCTAACACCACCATGCTTGACAGCTGGAACAGTGTTCTTAGGTTTGAAAGCCTCGCTTTTACTACTCCAAACATACCTCTTGTCATTGTGGCCAAATAGCTCGATCTTTCTCTCATCTGACCATAAAGCTTTTCTCCAGAAGACATTTAAGTTATCCCTGTGGGCACCTGCAAATTTCAGTTGCGCTTCTAGGTGTAAATTCTTTCTTGGTTGGCATTCTCCGTCCATGGCACCATAAAACTTGCTTCACTTTGGACAGTGACATTGGTTTTCCAGCAGTTTCCAGTTTATGGCAGGCTTGAGTGTTGGTGGTTCCTGGATTGTTCCTTATCATCCTAACCAATTTCCTCTCTGAGGGAGAAAGCTTGGGTCTTCTTCCAGACCATGGCAAAGTGGTGACACACCCAAATAACTTGTACTAATGGACAATTATTTGAACTGATGATCTTGGAATCTGCAGTTGTTTTGACATGGCTCCGAGAGACTTTCACAAGTTGTGTAAATATACAGTTCTCCTTCTTAAATCTTCACTGAGTTCCTTGGATTTCCCCATTGTTCTAAATAGTCGCCAGTCCAATGAGTGCTGTCAAACAAATCCTTTTTATGCTAGCAGAGAGAAACTACTAGTTGTAGTCAATCATGATCACTAATGAGAAGTTAATTGGCCTTGACCTTTTCAAGTTAAAAGACACTGTAGAACCTGTAGCACCACTAATTAAAATATTTAAGTGTATGTATGTAAATTTTTTTCATGTATACTTTTGACCCTGTGTGGATTAGAGAAAATCTAAAATAAATAAATAACTTATACACCCAATTCTTGGTTTTTGAAGTCAATAAAGATCTATGCTGTATAATTCAATTCAATTCAATTTTATTTATATAGCGCCAAATCACAACAGCCACCTCAAGGCGCTTTATATTGTAAGGTAAAGACCCTACAATAATATTCATAATCATACCACCCTGGAAAAACAACAGTTCAAAGAAATCATTTGAAGGCCCAAATTACATTCATGCCCATGATGGGTGTATGTAAACTTCTGACCACAACTGTAGGATATAGTTTTAGACTAATGTTTTTTTCCTGGAGTCCAGCAACTTCTTTCAGCTTAATGACAATACACACCAAGGCTTTTGATTAAGAAAGTGCAGTACGTCTTCATGTTTTTGTCTTGTTGATCATACCTGTACGATACAAATGTGTTCTTTGGCTCTCTGTTGAAAGAAAAGGAATGTGTGCATGTGCATTCTGCATTTGTGTCTAATATTGTCTTAAACTGTTTTCCTCTGAAGCCTTGTCAGACATGCCATACTTAACAGAAATTCACACACACACACACACATGAACACACACGCACATACGCACATATACATGCTCACAGAGCCTCAGAGCCATTGTTTCTCACACAGCAGGGCACAGGGTCGATTGCCAGTAGTGGAGCATTATCAGCCTCCCTGTGTTAGCCGGTGTGTGTGTGTGTTTTTGTGCAGACATGCTCTCAGCTGAGGGAGCTGGTTCACGGGCCGGTCAGAGCCGCCTTATTTCCTTTTAATTGACTTAAGATGGGCAAACAAGACCTCAGCAAGCACACGGTACCCATTACACTCACGCACAAGAAATACACAACGCCAAGGTGCACACTAATGAAGCACACATAGTGACACACAAACAGCCACAATTGCCCCTGCGTGTGTTAGCTACTTTACAGTTCCATCAGGCTAAATGAGGGGGTTGTGTTTTCCCAGTCAGCACTGCTGCATTCCAGCTGCCTGCAGCTCTGCCAAAACTCCTCCATGATTAGTAATCTTTTTACTCACCTTGCTGATTAAAATTTACCTTGGTTTAGTTGCATGTACTCCATTCCAAGGTCGAGATCAGTAAGTAGGCAGTATTGTTGCTTTAGCATACTGAGTTTAACTGTACTGGTAGTTACCTAAGCACCCTGTGAATGTTAGAATATCATAACCAAAAATTCCATATCACTGGCCCCAAAGCTGCCTTAGAAAAACCACAGGGCCCTTTGCACTAAGGGTAGGCTTTGTTTTTCTTTTATAAACTTGGAACCAGTTTCATTTGCTCTAGAAAAATATGGCCCTCAAACAGATTTCCAGAGTTTGATATGAAGACAGACATCTCTGAGTGCTGTAGTTTCTGCACATTTTCTCTGCCACGCAACATTGCGTTGCATGTTTTGTTGCACTTATTGGTCTGAGTCCAAATTACAATTTACTCTGAGCCTGTCGATAATGCCCCTGAAAATGAAACTTAATTTTGCCATTAAGCTTTATAAATTCATGGCTTCTTACGATTGGAATAAAAAAAAAAACAATTCTGTGCATCTCAGTATTTCTCCAGCTCCTTCATAAATTGTGCAAATATTGAAACTTGCCGCAATGTTTGTGTTTTAAATAACATTTTAGGCTACAGGAGGATCTACTGAGAAAAAGCAACAGATTCTGATAAGAATGGGGGACTTTTTGAGGTTATATGTATTTCAATTAACTGCATGTGTTACTCACTCATCCACCCTCCAACCCTAGATATGCATCCTGAGGACAAACAAATATGCTATCAAAATTTGACATCTATTTCACCAGCAAAGATTTAAAGGCAAACTTTTTTGTTTTTATTTCCTGTTTGTCTCCTGCAGGTTATTCCTAATAAAAAAGAAGCTCCTCGCTCTGCCAGTCACTTCAGTTCAATTGATTTATTTCGCTTTTTTTCCTCACAAGCATGCATCATTTTCATTGTCCATCCATCCATCCATCCATCCATCCATCCATCCACCTTTCCCCCTGTACCTCACTACCCAACCATTGTTTTATCATTGGTGTGTGAGAGAAGAGGACAGGCGGAAGGAGTTGGAGGAGGAGAAGGAGGAAGAGAGGAAGATGGACAGCTTTCTACTTTTCTGTCTTTCTGTTTGTCTGTCTGGTTGTTTTTGTTCTGGGATGGCCTTATAGACCGTAGCCATCCTGAGCCAAAGTCCAGCTGATAAAAATTCACAACGACATTTAAATGAAATGATTAGATAGCAACACAACAGCTGTGTTAGTACCTGTAAATAGTCTATATACCACTTAATACAGTCATTTACCAAGGCCATATTTATATTTCTCCTTCTTGTTTCTACCCGTCACGTGCTTCAACCAAGAAGCTGGCATTACATCATAAAATTAACTTTGAAAGAAGGGGGTTTGTTAATGGTGAACCAATCACCAAGTTTAATCATACTGCTTATAGGTGTCTTTGGTCAGGTTGACAAATAAAGTCAGCATGCTTTGCTTATCTTATGGAAAAATGGGTTCTTTTCTTCAAACACTCAGATGACAGAAGGCACTGGGTCACACTGATTAATTTACCACCTATAACTATACAGGTCAACATTTAAAAAATGAATGGGCATGTTAGGCAGTGATGTATTGAGTCGCCAAACAGAGACTCTGTTGCAGCTGATTTTGTACAGCATTAAAAATGTCAAAACACTGGGAGTATGTGAGAACCCATTTGTTGTTGTATGTAGTTTAATTAAATAAGACCAAGCATTGCTGCTTAATGCCCACACTATGCCATATACTAAATGCTTTAGGTTGTAGACGTGTGTGTTAAAACACATAGTAATATAGAAATAGAAATCACATAGTAGATGTCATATCTGAAGAAAACATTCACTATGAAAGAAATGAATGTATCTTGAGTGCTAAACTAAAATTTTAGCTAGTTTCTCAAAACTTATTCAGTGTAACATAGAGTAGGATTCTTGCCCATTCAAACATTTGGTCAGTAGCTAAACCTTTTGACCCAGTCTGCATAAACTGAGTTGCAGCCTCCTAATATACTGTTTGAAAGAGCTTCTTGTTACCATTAACAAGCAGGAAAAGTTAATAAAGTGGCTACTAAGTCTCCATATTATATTATAATTTGTGTAACTCCTGAGAAAGGTGATAGAGAGGTCATTTGCTTTCAAAATCAGAAAAATATGATATGGCCTTAAATAATTTTGCTTCTTTTATAGTACATGTTAGGCACTTAAAATTAACACCAACAAGTCTTATACATGTAATCTTACACATGAAATACATTCAATTTCTTTTAGAAGCCAAAATTGCTGCCTCATAAGGAGCAGTTACACAGCCCTCACAGCCTTCACTTGGGACTGAACCAAAGGACATTGGGCTCAGCTGTGTCTATTGTGATTCAGTTTTTCTGTGGAGGAACTCACACAAACATATTCAGCAGACACTCAGCAGCATTTGCCCTTTAGGCAGAGAATAAAGCACATATTATACGTCCATCTTAGGATGAGATGAGAAGAGTCACAGAATGAGAGAGGAAGTGCAGAAGTGCACTTGTGTATGCAGAGTAATCGACAATATGAGGCTCATCCAGTGTTTCCTCGTGGTCCTCTTTAAACTGCCCATAGAATTTGGCATAGGCAGATATTTAATTTTATAAATATAAGTTATCCTTTAGGAGAGCTTCCCTACTAGGTGACAAAATAGAAATAGCTGAATGTCCCATGTAGATGTTTTCCCAGTAGATTGTCTGCACTGGTGTTTCATGATGTTTTTCTTAGTATTTACTTTGTTGAGTAATAGCAATTCTCTTATGCTGTGGTGCTACTATGAAGTTGGCTGTACTCTCAACAAACTAGCAGGAAAAACTTCCAATCCTAGTCAGTCATTATCATATCAATGTTGTTATTTTCCCACCTCAACATTTAAGGTGCACCAGTTAATATTCTATAGTGTAGGTTTGTTAAATGCCTTTATGTAACATGAAAGGTGTCAGTCATAGTGGCAAACTCATGCAGAACTATCACTCAGTTAACCCTGACATTAGTCTCTTTCATCTCATTGTTATGGTTTAATGTCTGTACTATGTTAGTTTGCTGTTGCACTCTACTGGTCCACCTCTCCAGCCACAGCAAACAGATATTTTTAGGAGAACAATACAAGCAAAATAACTGATTAACCAGCCATGAATAAGTGCACAAAACATATTTTCCAAACAATAAACATTCTTGGGAAAACTCCCAGTGTATTAATACACAGATACAATACATTGTGTAATGGACAACAAAGGCCCCTCTAGTTTAAAGATGGATTAAAAAAAATGTCTTCTACATCATCGAAAGTGTGTCCTCTGAAAAGCAGGCTTCAAGCTTCTGCATCATATCTGTACATGTCGGACCTGGAGACAGCGGCATAAAACACTTAAGTGTTTTTTTTCAGTATCTACGTGACAGTGGTAAAATTCTGTACTTTTCATTCAGACTGTTTGCATTCACTCCTGTGATACCAGTTATTGCCTTACAATGTTGGCCTGTAGATAAAAGAGAAAAAAAAGGATTAAAGAACAGAAGACTAGAAAAAGCAAATTGGTTGAGGGTGGGGGGGGGGTATTATACTAAAGAAATAATACAGCACAAAAAGGAAACTTGATTTACAAATAAAAGCAAAATGTTTAGTCAGCTTAGTTTAGTTTGATGGGTTTCAGTAACCAATACGTTTATCCTGTCTGTAATAACCAGTCCTTAAGAGTTGTATTTTTATGTATTCAATGTATCCAATCTAATTTCACATGTAAATATCCATTATGTAATTTGTATGGTTTTCAGTAAATGTTCCCATGTTACATTATTGTTAAACTTGTACATGTTTTGCTTTACCCTGGGAATTTTTAGATATGTGCATGGTCTCACACAGCCAACCGTACTACATCATCTATTCTCAATTTGAGCTCATTTGAGTGTTACAGCAAATTTGTGTGTGAGGACAAAAGACAATCTCTCATTATTGTGCAGTACAGTGTGTTTGTGAGACAGTGTGAGTTGAATTGCTCACACAGTGATAGGAAAGATGTCTATGTGCATGTGTGTTTCGTGGTATTTGTAGATATGGATACATGGGGAGATGTCCATGTAGGTTCTCAGTCATCCAAGTCATGTTAGTCTTAAGAGCTTGAACGAAGGCGACTGGACTTCTTTAAGTTGTTTGAAGACGATTCACCTCTCGTCCAAGAGGCTTCTTCAGTTCTCAAACTAAATGGTGGAGAGTCCCAGGTGTTTAAACCCTAGTGGGGGGTGTCTCTTGAGAGGTGGACATTAACCCCCTATTGATCATGTGAGTCATCACATGCGCCAAGGTGTGAAAAAAGGCGTGGGTCATTACCACCACAGGTTTCAGACTAAACTACTGTGAGACCTTCATCCAACCTATCATTGAGGTCACCTGATGTAAGGTGTGAATGGGGCTTGAGGCGCCTGGGAAGGGATCTCAAGACTGCATTGTATGTGGCTGACAGTTGGTGTTGTAAGCCACCACCTCTGTTCAACGATGGTTGTTCACAGTGGACATAGATGGCCTCTTTTACTCCTCTTTAAAACCATCTGTCTTCTCGGTCCAAAATGTGAACATTGGCATCCTCAAAAGAGTAACCTTTATCCTTTAGGTGCAGCTTTAAAAGAAGGGGGTTTGTACAGCTAAGTCTTGTCCTGTCGAGCTAGCTCCTCTAATGTTGTGCCATGCGTTTCTCAAGAGACAACCCCCACTAGGGTTTAAATACCTGGGACTCTCCACCATTTAGTTTTAGAACTGAAACAGCCTCTTGAATGAGAGGTGAAACGTCTTCAAACAATTTAAAGATGTCCAGTCGCCTTCTTTAAAGCTCTTAAGACTACATGGATAGAGTTCTGACAGGGACTAGACAAAGAGACCATATTTATCCCCTTTTAACTTCTCTTTATTTGCAAGAACTTTAAAATTATTTTCACGTACAAGGTCTTTAAAAATCAGGTTCATTATATCTGAAAGACCTTGTAGTACCATATTATCCTAATAAAGCACTTTGAGCTCAGAGTATAGGGTTACTTCTAGTCCCTAGAGTTTCTAAAGTTAGACTGGGAGGGGATAGCCTTCAGCTATCAGGCCCGTCTTCTGTGGAATGAGCTCGCAGTTTGGATTTGGGAGACAGACACCTTCTCTACTTTTAAGATTAGGACTAAAACTTTCCTTTGTGATTAAGGTTATAGTTAGGGCTGGATGAGGTGACCCTGAGGAGGATTGCCGTGACTTATACATTCGGGAAACCAAACAACCTTTGGCTAAGCACAACACAGAAGAGCTACCTCGTCAGGCC
>VUQS01049159.1:27758-45665 GCA_015108495.1 Heterochromis multidens | reverse complement strand
TGAACGGGGAGTCAAGGAGGCCATTTACGTGAAAAGGGAAAGACCATCTCTGAACAGAGGAGGGGGCCTAAGGGTACATCTGTCACCATCTTACAATGCTGTGATTGCAGCCATTCCCCAATCTCTGTGAATGGTACTCATGGCCATTGATCAATGGTCATGACAAATTGCATACCATTGATCATGAAACTGACCAAATGGCCCATTGTTAGTTAGTGGTGCTGGTTTCTGTCATTATGCAAATGTACTGTTTATAAGGCTGGGGAAGTCTGCAGTCAGCTGAGACTGAGGAAGTTACCAGTTGGTAAACGAAACGTTTCTCCCACTAAAAAACGCCACGTCCAGATGAACAGATTCAACTTTTTGGGATTCTAAGAGAACGTGAGCTTTTATTAGCTGATAAAAGTTCAATATAAACAAATTCCAAAGGGTTAAGAAGTAGAAATCCAACAGTGTGAGGATCCAGAACACAACAGGAGGTTAAAAAAAAGAACAACTGACCAACTGATTCTAAACATATAACAGAAACAGATACTAAGAGAAAGAGAGGACAGAAGGAGGAACAGACAGGGAAACAGTGAGGGAACAAAAACTACCACTAATGAAAAACTAAATACGGGATGCAACCTGAAACTCATTTCTAGATTAACCATAAAGGAAAAACAGGAACCAAAGACTCAATAATAATATCACATAAAATAAAACTCACTCTATACTAGAAAGACAGTCCTATGAGTTGCTAAATTAAAACTCTGTGCACAATATTACTGCATTCAAGTACAAACAAGTATGGTTTTTCAGTTTGTTTGTTTTTTAATCTAAAGAGAAGATGTAGTTTGCCTTTTAGATGATGACTTTTTAGTAAAAATATTCTTCATTGCTGAAGTTGCTGAGTTCTAGTGGTTGAATAATAAGAATTTAGTTTTTTTTAGTTATTTGTTGTTTGAAACTTATGTTGGAAACTTATGTTTGTTATGATGTTCTCAGTTAAGTTGGCATTGTGGTTTGCTAAAACATTTCATGCATGACACAAAAATGAAATGACTCATTGAGTACTTGTTGAGTTTGGATCATCTTATCCTCTTAAATATCCGCTATAGAAATTCACGCCCTTTCAGAAGAGTTACATTTCAGCTCCACATTGTGAACCCTGACAGGAATGAAAGTGTCAGGAGTGACTCATTACTCAGTCTATGTGTTGGGTGTAAGGCATTCCAAAGTAATGCGTTACTGTAATCACATTACATTTGTCTGTAATGCAGTAATGTAATGCATTACTGCACTAAATCCAGTAATTAGATTACAGTTAGAATTATGTTGTTAATTGTGTTATAAAGGTTCTTCAGTTTTCTGCAATCCAGGTGGATAGAAAGAAAAATAAATTAAACATGCCTTTTATAATTCCTGCGCACTTGTGCTACAATCAGCTGATTTCAGTTCATGTGCCGGGAGGAGGAAAATGGTCTACAGTTTTTCAGTAGTGGAGATTTGGACATTACTTTTATTTTTATTGCACCAAAGTACAAGAGTGCAATGGTGAAATGCAAACTGCATTCAGGACAGAAACAATTGCATTATACTGCTAACACAACATTGGCTCTTTGGAACCATCTCCACAAGAAATCAGAGTGATGGTAAAGCCGAGTGCATGCAGATCCCAGCCCAGCAAAGGCAGTGATGAGCAGTCAGGTTTGCAGCACTGTAGCCTTCACTTCTACCTTTATATGTTTCTGCAGTGGAATCACTGTGGCAATTGGGCTGGTTTTCATCTTTGTGTTATCGGTTTTGTGTTCATACATCAGAAAGATCGTGTGTCCTCATTAGGATAGGAATTTGTGTTGGTGTGTGGACTGTATCCTAAGGTTTATATTGCTAACTGGTAATTATGTGACAATGCGTTTCAGGTCATTTTATGGAGTAGCAGGAAAGTAATGTAACGAGTAGTCTTGGGGAAGTTGAAAAAAGAAGGCAACTGGACTTTTTTGGTTTGTGAAGATGTTTCAGCTCTCATCCAAGAGGCTTCTTCAGTTCTAAAAACAAATGGTGGAGAGTCCCACATATTCAATCCCTAGTGGGGGTTGTTCCCTTTGGAGGTGGTCCAGTGTTCACATTTTGGATGGTTTGAAATAGGAGTAAAGGAGGCCATCTACGTCCACTGTGAATGACCATCATTGAACAGAGGTGATAGCTTACAGCCACATACAATGCAGTTTTGAAATCCTTTCCCAGGCGCCTCAACCCCTACTCACACCTTGCCTCAGGTGACCTCAATAGGTCACATGATGGGGTGGGGCAATGTCTCACAGTGGTTTCACCCTTAACACCCAGTGATGGTAATGACCTATGTCTTTTTTCACATCTTGACTTATGTGATGACTCACATGATCAGTAGTGGGTCAATGACCCACAGGACCACAGGTCTCAAGACTACCATGACCTGGATGACTGCAAACCTACACAGACAATGTAAAAAGTAGAGGAACAAATTACTTTCTTCTGTGAATAATCAGTGGTTCTCAATCTGAGGGGTGGGCCCCACTGATGGGACATTGAGCCACTGCATGTGAGGTGTGGATGACAAAGGAAAAGATACAGAGTGAAACTAGGTTGAATAAATATGATTTGTGTACCAATAATAAATAGTTTTGTTGATGCTATGGTGCTGACTTTTATTCCATTAAATTCAACTTGGAACCTTTTTTTTATTGTTAATGATTGGTAAAATAAAAACAAAATTGTGAGATGTGGGGCATGACTTCTTGGTGTCTGCAGTGGGGCAAAGCAGGTGAAGCCCAACTTTAGATCAGTCGGTCAAATAATCATGTTTATAGCCTTGTACAAAAACATATTGGGTCTATTACGTCTAACTGTAAATTGAGTGAGGATGATGATGATGATTATTATTATTATTATTATTATCACTCCACTAAAGAGGTTATGTTTTTGGTAGTTTTTGTGTGCGTGTCATTCTGTCTGTAAACACAATAACTCGAAAAGTTTTGAATGAATTCTGATCAAACTTTGTAGGGGTGTAGAGTGGGGTCATGTTAATAATCCATTAAAATTTGGTTTACATCCACCAAGGTCTTCAAGGTCAACTTAATGATTTATTGGTTAAAAACTGACAAAAAGCCTTAGAACTTAGAAACTTTGATTCTTACAAGTGTGGCGTGTGTTGTTAACATATAGAGAGTATTGTTTAAAGACTTAAAATATCTTGTCACATTTGTCCTCTGACTTCTTCAGTGTTAAATATTACATAATAAGCTCCAGTTATTCATGTCCAGTTATTTACAAATCAATACCTATTATCCATGACCTACTCCTACATAATGTGTGTATAACCAAAGTAAACATCTGTCATGCTGCCCTTATCTTATCTTTTTACTGCATTACAATCTTCTTATAGTATGTTTAAAAAGAACAAAGAAAACAAAACAAATACGTATATGCAAAATACAATACTATTCCCTTAAAAGTAAATATTGCCCAGAGAGTGAGCTGCCTTGGTGGAGGTTTGTGCTCTTGGAGTGCTTCTTGTTATTTTTATTATTATTATGTAATGAAGAACATAAATTTAAAGTTGAGGCTTCAAAATGCCACATAAAAACTGGTGACGTTGCTATGGCTTTATCTATCTTTAATATACAGTATATGATACTTCCATATATCCCATGTAATCAAGCACATGGAACCAAATTGATTGTTTTGTCATTTATTATGATTTCAAAAAAAAAAAAATACAATAAATCATCATTTACAAGAAATGGAAGCAGAGAGAAACAGATATTGACCAACCCCCTTTACATCTTGCTTAACCTCATCTACTGCAAAAACAGCTGAACATTTACTAAATGATGTCATTCTTTTAGCTCTGCCAGATAATCTTTGGAGTATCTCCAGTTGATGTTCTTTCACTTTAGACATCTTGACATACCCTATCAAAAAACTTCAAGTGCAGTTACAGTTAGTAATTTACATGTTGTGTTTAGGTCTTAAACTTCCAGGTAGGCCACTATTATTTAGATTAAGAGTGTAGTCACAACGTACTGTTCTTGCAGGAACAAGACAATATGTCCTCAGAGTATGCAGCTGAACCGGTATCACTCGAAGTAATGTTTACTTGTTGGCTAAAGGTCTTCTTTTTTTTTATGAAGTCTTGTCCAATTTGTCTTACGTATGTTATGGTTCATCTGAAAGCAAGTATTCTATTACTGTCACAAGTCCTTTTTCAGTTAGTGAATCTCTCATATCATGCGAATACCAATATGAGCTATGTCACTGGAAACTGGGGAAAAAAAACATGTAAGGTATTTGTAAAATCAATTTTCAGATTTGAAATGTATTTGATATGGCAACAACATCAACAGTACAGTGATATATAAAATATTAATGGACCATTTTAGGTCATAAATTCAACATTTCTAAGAGTTCTCAGAGAGCAATAGGGAGTTCACACAATGGAGGAAATGTCAGAGATCTGATGTTAAAGGCTTTTTCAAACAGCAGTGTAAAAGTGTGTGTTATAACTGAAAAACATTACATCAGACTTTAATCTTCCATCCCTTTACTTTGCATGTTATCATTAACTATCATTAACAGAAACTGTGATTCACTAGCAGGATTTAGATTGTGGCAAAGGCTGGATATTTCTTGTTGTTTCAGATGGATGACTACATATGTCTGAATCAGAGTGAAACAAAGTGGAAAAAGAAAAAAAAACAAAACAAAGAAGTGAGTGTGTTTCAGTAACACTGTTGTGTCTCCAGCATTTGGCACGGTCTTCATGTGACTATGAAGACCGGTTCTATGAACATTTTATCTGCATAATAAAATGTGTTGTCAACTGTTCCACCCAGCTAGAGTTGGATATTAATTGTCTGGGATTTAGCATTTTGTTTGTATTAAACTGAACCTGGAATAAAAAGCAGCAGACAAAACAAACCACAGGGAATAATGCACACAAAAGGTCAATTTATTAATTTCTTTGGGATGGGCATAATGAGGCTGCTGCAGTTAGTGCAAGGATTATAGCCCAGTCTGGTTTCAGCACCACCTATATGACTAAAACCCTTTCACAGCCATCTTGAACTACTTCCAGCCACTCATTTACAAAGTTATTTTGAAGCATTACTATATTAACTTTAATTTCAGTGGTCACTGAGACATAAAAACTGCATGTATAGAATTATTTTTTCCCATGACACTGCCGTCCCTTTTAATATACAGGATCTTAGACATACAGGAGCTCCTATATACATGCATACACCTGCAGTTTGCAACAAATAATATACTAATAATAAGAGGAACTAAAGAGGATTAAAATAACTTTCACCCATTTTCCTTCTTCCAATATTGCTATTACATTTGTGCTTTGTGAAAGTACAGTGTTTTGATAAGGACAGCTGCCACACCCCAACGCTGAACAACACACAAAGGCTGGGAGGCTCCATAGCAGACAGATGATATAATTCTACACTCTACTGCGTATATTCTGAAAAGACAGTAGTTGTAGTTTGTGTTATTCATGCTGCATATTTGATTTTAAAGCTCCACCCATGGGTTCCATACTCAATATGCATATTTTCCATCCAGCTACATCTTTATTTATTTTGAAAAGCAAATAATTGGATCATTTTGGGGACTTTTTATAGCATTTGGGAAGTTTCAGTACTTCATCTGTCAACTCCTCTGAGAAGTATGATTGAGACTGAAAGAATTGTCACTGAGTTGAAAGAAATTCCCTTCTGAGGTCATTACACCACAGAAAATCTTTTTACTATTCAAAATAGTAAATAATAAAAAAGTTTCAGTGGTAAAAGTCCTGTAAATCCTTTCTTCTGTGAAAATGTTTATGTTAATCATATTCTGAATCATATCCAACACTTGCTATTGATAATTTCAATATTTTCACACTTATTTTGATACTCTCACAAAGTAAATAGAGGCCTCAGGGTGCATTTCGTTTCCCTTCTCTTATAAAAGGAAATAAAACATTAGTTTTTTTTATGTTAACTGAACCAATTTGGAATACTTAGCCAAATCTTGTAACCCCAAATACAAAATGCTGTGTTAAAATAGTATTTAATAACCCTTCAAAAATCATATAAATACTATTATTTTTATTTTATTAATTTTTTTTATTGGCTGGGTAATGGGTTGGGAATGAAAGGATGCCACATTGTTTGATGGAAATGAAAATTATCAACCTACAGAGGGCTGAATTCAAAGACACCCCGAAAATCAAAGTGAAGAAATTATGCAACAGGCTAGTCCATTTTAATGAAATTTCATTGCAGCAACGCAGTAGCATGCCTGTAGGATCTCCTTCCAGATCTGGACCAGGGCATCGCTGAGCTACTGGACATTCTGAAGTGCAACCTGGTGGCATCGGCTGGACTGAAACATAATGTCCCAGAGGTGTTCTATTGGATTTAGGTAAGGTGAACAGTCAATGGTATCCATTCCTTCATCTACATGAGGCTGGTCATTGTCGTGCAACAGGAGGAACCCAGGACCCACTGCACCAGCGTAGGGTCTGACAATGGGTCCAAGGATTTCATCCCGATGTGTAATGGCAGTCAGGGTGCTGTTGTCTAGCATGTAGAGGTCTGTGTGTCCCTCCATGGATATGCCTCTCCAGACCATCACTAACTCACCACCAAACTGGTCATGCTGAACGATGTTACAGGCAGCATAATGTTCTCCACGGCTTCTCCAGACCCTTTCACATCTGTCACATGTGCTCAGGGTGAACCTGCTCTCATCTGTGAAAAACACAGGGCGCCGGTGGTGGACCTGCCAATTCTGGTATTCTATGGTAAATGCAAGTCGGCCTCCATAGTGCTGGGCAGCGAGCACAGGGCCTACTAGAGGATGTCAGACCCTCAGACCACCCTCATGAAGTTTGTTTCTGATTATTTGGTCTGAGACATTCATACCAGTGACCTGCTGGAGGTCATTTCTTAGGTCTCTGGCAGTGCTCATCCTGTTCCTCCTTGCATAAAGGAGCAGATACCGGTCCTGCTGATGTGTTAAGGAACTTCTACGACAGACATACAGTCACAGTATATGTCTCCACCTTGTTAAATCACTCTTTGTTGAATGCACACTGTTTGTGTTATTTTAAGTCGTATAAATGAGGTTGTTTGGTATATTGGATTTAAAAGGCCTAATTCCACTCCCAAGGTAAAGCAGCACTTTATCAAGTCATTAATCGTTTAGTCAGTGTGAAGAGATACATTTAGAACCCAATTACTGCGGTCTCCCCTCTAGTCCGTGAAATATCATCCATTTAATTTTTTGCTGCTCACTTCATCCCTCTTTTTTACCCTCTTTCTGCTCTCCTTTGTGTATTTATCTCTTCCTTTTCTCTCTCCCCTAACTTTGCTTCACCCATCCTCCCTTTGTTATCTCTATCTAACATGAAGGCAGCTCTTATCTTTGCACAATATCAAATGACCACTAAGGCCGAAGTAGCTGACAGTCACTTGTTTAGTGTTTTACTTTTGTGCGTTAGTTCTCAAACTGTGGGTCTGGCACCCAGCGAGGTTACAGATGACAAAGGATAAGGGTGTTGTGTTGGTCAGCAGTAAAACAGACTTAATCTGTTCTGCAGGGAAACAGACAAAAAGAGTAAAAAAATACAATACAAGGCTCCCTCAATTATTTTTACAGGGACTACTAAATATTTAACCGCAATTTCACTGATGGTGTACTTTATTTACAGAAGTTAAACAAAAATTAATTGCTTCAATACTGATTGCCCTTCTTTTATACAACCCTCTGCATTTTTCCTTGTTCCCATTTCTCTTTCCTTCCTGCCATTCTTTCCCTTATTCCCACTGCCTCTCATTTTCTTACACTGTGAATAAAAGTTTACATGCAGTCCAGTGAACATCATAGCCCTTGCAGTCTTAACCATGCTTACTCAGCAGCCTTAAGTCATACTAATCTTTATCTGTGTGTGTGTGTGTGTGTGTGTGTGTGTGTGTGTGTGTGTGTGTGTGTGTGTGTGTGTGTGTGTGTGTGTGTGTGTGCCTGACTATCCTTGACAGTACACTGCATGACTTTCATAGAATTTAAAAGGAAGCACTTGAACAGAGACGGATGCAGTATCAGAGTATATTTTGGGAAGCTTCCTGTACTTGTATTCATTTACCTTTCGAGTTGATATGGTACCATAGATAGAAACTCATGCAGGGGACAGGGCTATAATTTCACATTTCAAAGTCCTCCTTGGCACTGTGTTTTCAGCACATTATAACCCTACGTGCAGAACATTAATGTTTGCAACTTTTGTTTTCAATGATCTCATATCATTTGACAAGAGCAAATTCAACCAGTGAGCGCCCAAATAATATATTATTATATATAATAATATAATATTTATATTGACAGCTCTAGAATAACCAAAATGATCCCTCCAAGTAACTAAAATGATCACTGTTAACTGTCAGATGTGGATGCTCTTTTCTAGATAGTCCATTATGATTGCTTTCACCCTCTGAAATTGCATGTGAAATATTTTAGTCACTTTGATCCCGAATAATTTTCCATGACTTCTACTACAGTAGAAATTTCCTCCAAAAACAAACTGTGATTGGTTAAAAGTGAGACATCCTTAGAAGCCCTTATGAAAGAATGTCTGTATATAATACTCTTTTCATTATGATATCTAAGCAAGAACATACAGACAACACAGCAATATCTTTTAATTTCCTCAGAGAGCCACACAGTCTGAGCTGGGACTCACACGCCAGTGCTGTGGGTTATAATGTGTCTGGCACTTCTAATAACATTTGTCACAATGTAAACAGCTCATCCACACCTCTGCCTCTGCCGCTCTAAAAATTGTTCACTTGTTGAGACGAGCTCCTGCACTTTTGTTATCTGCTGAAGATCACGACTCTCCCTCAGATCACTGACTCAATCATTTTTCTTCAGAGGTGTCGTCCTGCAACGCATAGATGTGATGATCGTAACTGTGTAGTGTTTATCTTCAGCTCAGCTTGTGAGCGCCGGACTCTGGGCAGCTCTGCTCCTCCTCCTCTAAATAGCTGCTGTCTCTCTGTGTCTGCAAGCGGCTGCAGCTCACTCAAGGTCTCGTTTGAGGAGCACAGGCGGTGGGTTGCAGCGATTTTCCTCAAAACAGCAAGTGAAATCCAGGCGCAATGCAGGTATAGTAAGCATTTATCACTTTGAGCTTTCCTTTCTCTCATTGCTGAATAAGATTTACCCAGCAGACAGACCGATTAATCACAATAATGTTCCTACAGAGTCTTACCTGCTATAACGCACTTGCTCTGACCTTCTTGTCATTTATCAGCACTAAAAAGTCTCACAACTTAACTGAACATTTCAAAGAAAGAATATTGAACCATATAATTTTGTGATACTTTAATGATACTGCGAGATCCAGAAGCGTTGCTAGAATCCTTTTCAAGTTATAGTACTCCAAAATAAAAATCAAAAGTTATGCAGTAAGAATTACCTTTTAGTATTATCAGAAAACTACACATAAAGTATTAAAGGTAAAATAAGCCCTTATAAACTCTTACAGACTACAACTACAGGCTATACTGCGAGGACACAGGTATACTACAAGACCATACAGACAATTATTCATTTTATATTCAGATTCAGTTATTGATGTTGTTATGTTGCCTACAACACGTTGCAGCTGATTATGCGTATGCTGTGTTCTTTATGGTTTATTTATTAATAATTTTTTTATCTCAAGTCTGTCCTTGCAAACTAAATATGGTGGATGAATGCAGTGGAGCAAAAACTGAACTATAGCCCACTGAAATGTAAATCTACTTAAATAGAGTACCTCACAATATTTAAGCAAATTCTGAAAGTGTTTTGTTTCCTTCCACCACTAGCTGTTTAAGACTTTAAAGCTTATAATGTTGACCTCAAGGAGAATAATAACACAAATTCTCATTTGTTGTTTCTGAATTGAGCTTAACCACAAGGCAAAAAAAAATATGCACTCAGCAGAACTGCAATTAAACACATGCAGTCTGCTGAAGAGACCAAAAACACAGCAGGACTCTATGTGTGAGCTTGTGTCTGCATGCAGGTGTGCGTGCATGAAAAAAGGTAACATATGTGAAGCTCAGTGGAGGTTGGTTACCTAGAGAGTTCATGACAACTTAAATGATCACACGGAGCATCTCTCTTTTAATAATGCAGTTGACTGGATGTGAAGACCTAAAATAACCTCCTTTTAGGTCTTTTAGACCAGAATGTGACTTTTAATATCTAATTTTGCCTAATTTTGTCTAAGTGACATTTTATAAATCGCTTAAGATTTTTTTTAAAATGAAAAATAAATGTGTAAATTCTCATGACATGATATCTCTTTGATTGTTACATTAGTGCAAATTTGGGCGACTCAAATGAGATTTCAGGTCAGAGCAGGGAACATGTTGAGACTGTTTTAGATGAGCCAGAAGGCTATATGCTGCATTTATGTATGAGACTGCTAAATGTGTAGTCATGCATCTTTAAATGTGAGCGTGTGACTGGCATGGATGCATACAACATGTCTGTGTGTATGTAGGCTATGTGTGGGTTTTGGATGGTCCATCTAGTGTCACTCTTTTTTATTCTTAGTCATCATTCACCTCACCATGGCCGTCCACTCAGATCTTTTATTGATAAACTTTTAAGGAGTGTGAATTATTGAGCAACAGTGTTCCTTCCATATTCAAATAGGGGACAGAGGAGCTCCCCAAACAGTTGTTGTGCCTATGTTTTCTACCAAACTCTTAACATTTTCATCTAAGTAACCTCTAAACAACAAGCTGTAATGGCTGTTTTATTCATGCAGCATAAACGTCTAAAGGGGCTGTGTGCAGAGAGTTAGAAAAAGGAGACAAAACCTGTAATAAAGGACAAGAAATGTCTCAATCTAAACTTCTAGGAAAGGATAAGCATGCAGTAGTGCATATCATAACAGAGATAGTGCCTTAAATAAAGGAAAGAATGTATTCAGAATTAAAAAGAACAGACAAAGCTAAAACCACTGCTCTTATATCATTTCACAATACTTCAGTTGTGCAGTTTAAAATCAGAAATATAAATTATATTACTCATATATGACTTGATGTAGAAACACTGAATGTGTCCCGTATGAGTGGAGATGATATAATGTGGTGCTCAAAATAGCTGGAAACATAAGAGCTTTTGTGTCATTGTTCCCAGAAGTGGTCCTGTTACATTAGATCTTTTTCAGTTCTTTCTCTATTTTTACAGACAGAAAGCATGTTTCAGATTTTTAAACCTGTAATATATATAGTCATGTGATAAAGAAAGTTTTCAGTGCTATAAAAGCAGAAATTTTGTCAGTTTGCTGGTCTGGAGCATTCAGGTGTGTGTTAATGTCAGTGCCAAGGAGGAATGACATCAGCAATGACCTTAAAGAAGCAACTGTCACTGCCGATCAATCTGGGAAGGATTATAAGGCCATTTCCAAACAATCCGAAGTCCATCATTATACAGTGAAAAGGACTATTTACGTGGAAAACATTCAAGACCACTGGTCAGACTGTGCAATGCTCAGAGAAACTGCAAAAAAAATATCCCGGAGCTGCAGCTCAGATCCTACAGGCCTCGTTTAACATGTTAAATGTATCAGCTTCATGAGAGTGCAGTCAGGAAAAGACTGAACAAGTATAGCCTGTTTGGAAGGGTTGCCAGAAACAAGCCTCTTCTCTCTAAAAAGAACAAGGAAGCACAGCTTATATTTGCAAAGCTGCATCTGAACAAACCACAAGACTTCTGTAACAATGTCCTTTAAACAGATGAGACCAAAGTGGAGATGTTTGGACATAATGCACAGTGCCATGTTTGGCAAAAACCAAACACAGCATATCAGCACAAACACCTCATACCAACTGTCAAGCATGGTGGTGGAGGGGTGATGGTTTGTCCTTGTTTTGCAGCCACAGGACCTGGACAGCTTGCAGTCATTGAGTCAACCACAAACTCCTCTGTATACCAAAGTATTCTAGAGTCAAATGTGAGGCCATCTGTCCGACAACTAAAGCTTGGCTGAAACTGGGTCATGCAACAGAACAGGTTGAAAAAGAAAAGAATCAAGGTGCTGCAATGGTCTAGTCAAAGTCCAGACCTCAACCTGATTGAAATGCTGTGGTGGGACCTTAAGAGAGCTGTGCATAAACGAATGCCTGCAAACCTCAATGAACTGTACGTCTAGAGCACCTTTCTACTCAATTTGAGCACTCAAAGCACTTTATACTACTGAGTCTCATTCACCCAATCACACAGTCATACAGTGCTTTTATCTATACCTAAGCAATTTTGTCTTTTATCACACGCACACACACACACACACACACACACACACACACTCCAATGGATGAATCAGGGGCAACTCAGGGTTCAGAATCTTACCCAAAGATACTTCGACACATGGACTGGAGGAGCTGGGGAGTGATCCACCTTCAGACTGGTAGATGACCCACTCTACCACCTGAGCCACAGCCGCCCCAGTGTCGTAATAGAAGCAAGACAAAATTCCTCCACAACAATGAGAGAGATTCCTAAAGTCTCCAGAAAATGATAACTTCAAGTTATTGATACTAAAATTGGTTGTACATCTTTAGCATATGGGGTAGCCTACACAGTTTTTCACATGACTACACTGAGTCATGTGAAAACTTTCTTTTTCACATGACCGAATTTCCCTCATAACTATCAGGACCCCAGCTTGTAAGTTCTACATACACTGTCATGCTATTAAACACCAATATCAGTTCTAATTCCTGTTAACACTGTACACTCTCTGCAGTGCAGTTCTTTGTTTTTGTGTGCCAAAGTCTGTTCAGCCATGTGCTGATCCCAACCCTAACTTGTTATTTCTATAAGTTACAGCTTTGTCCTTCCATAGTAACCATAGTATCCTGGGCAATGCACTTCAAAAGGGAAGAGCTCAGAGTATATCGGTGAGGCTTTTTTATGCTCTAATGAAGTGGATGCAATCATTAAACCTGCTTTAAGCAACACATTAACATTCATTTGTGTCCACCTGATGAATGTAGGTCAGATATCGACTCTCTATTTAAATCGCTGGTGGTCTTCAACTCAGAGGAATATCTGGATTGTTAGCTGCTAAATGTTCAGCTATTTTTCACCAGCTAATTGCTGGCTGTGTTTAAACAATGTATTTGGTGTAAAAGAGACACGCAATATTTAGCTGTGAGCCTGGAAGTGATAACACCTGTTATATGTGCCTCCATTTGCAGATAGGGGCTTTTTTTTTTATTCTCCTGGTTTAACGTGTGGTTAGTTCTTTAAAATCAGGTGGTGTGTCTGCTTCTCTTTTCTCTCTCAGAGGACAGTTTCTTTCTGTCTTCAGGCAGATGAGAAGGCAGTTGATGGCGGTCTGCTGCCTGATGCCAATGGGAAAGAGCCAACCCCGGGCGGTCAGACGGAGGGCTCCAAGTGGCAGAGACCACGGCTCTCGCGTAAATCTCTGATGAAGTGCTGCCTTGTGAAGTGGATAATTGCCAGCACCACACAGCAGGGGCCAGGTAGAAGCACAAAGAAGGACACAGCACCAGTCTAATACCCTCAGCATAAAAGGTTTACATGATAGTGTGTGACAGCAGGACGGAAGAAGAGCAATGCAGGATTAATCTAGAAAGAGTGCATGCTTGCTGTCATGCATTACAGGATACATCAATTTTTAACCATCTGTCATATCTGTAGTATAGATTCACTTTATAAATCTCACATTCTTTGCAATGTAAACCTGTCTTTTCAACTAAAAACACCCTTTTCCAGCTGTGAACCAGTCAATGAATGAGCTGTTGATGCTTTCACTCTTGAGTTGGTTTTTTTTTTTTTTACATTTTTACCTCCCTTTGTCATTCTTTCTCTCTCATACACACACAGTCTGTCTGCCTGAGAAGTGAGAAGTGGCACGATTTAAAAAATGAATGCCAGAGAGTCTTCAAGTGACTGCAATGGTCCCTCTTTACTTGGTTTATGTAAATTATTGACTTTACTCTTTCATGCAGACATTTTTTTCAGTTTTCTGTCCTAACAAGTTCACTTTTTGTCTTGATTTTCTACCACTTCTCCCACTTCAGTTGTTTTAGAAAAAAATATAGCAAGAGGTTGACAGAAATTGTCCTCTGTGGTCTCTAGAAAGGACCTGCTCCTGTCATCCACACTCGTTTTCTGCTGACTTGTCTCTCTGCCAGCAGACAAATGGCCATGTGCCTTGGACAGGAAAACAAGTAGACAAATGCTTTATGGCAAATAAACCATCAATCAAAATGTTCTGCACTCATAGCAGTACCATTTTATTGTAAATATTTATTTTAGTTACAGTAATGCATTCCATCTCATCTTTAACATCAGCAAGGGAATGTGTGTGCTAATGTTTACTTATTCAATATATTTATGGTAGCACTATTTTGGACATAAAGTAGTGAACAGCAAAAATTACAGAACTAGACTGTTTCTTAGTTTTATATTTTCAATCATTAGGACTGTTACTGACAGAAATTGAAAGATTTGTTTGAGGTATCAAACAACACTATCACCATCTACTGGTGTGTAAAACGTAAAGCACCTGAATTCTTCCTACACCACTCTCTGTCTACAGCTGGTGGTCTGCACTCACATTCATACTGTGCAGTTGTACACTGTCATAAACGTCCTTAAAAGATGTGACCAGTAGAGTCTATGAAGGAAGACATTTATTTGCATCAAATGAAATATATTAAAATGAACTATATAACAAATCAACAGTGGTAAGTGGATGTCAGCAGTGTCAGTCAGTGCATGTGTGCCGTGTGTGTAGGTGGGACAAATTTTTAAGTTTAAAATAAAAATGCCCTTAATTATATCTTGGAAATCATTATGGCATATTCTGTATCTGTAAAAGGTTTTCTTTCTTTGTTGCTGTATTTGAACTTTTACCTAATTTGATGTTAGTAAAGAAAATGAAAAACACTGAGTATGAAGAAACTCTCCAGCTGTTGAAGCAAGAAGTTAAAATATTTCACTTTGTGGCCCTATTTCTCCTTGATCACTAAATAAGACAGCAAGCTAATTTTCATATAACACCATCTGTAAAAGAGTGAGATAAGGCCATCTTTGAATACCCTATTATGGAAATACAGAAAGAGGGCAATTATAATAACTGTCATAGCATTTTAGTTTATGTTTTCTTAGGTGATTCATGTGAGTGATCCTTTTCTGGACAATTCAAAGTTTAAAAAAATCTAGAAAAATGTCACCTGAATGGAAAGTCCAAATGTAGCATTTGCATGTGTAAATATGAGGCTTGAGTCTTAAACTAATGAAACAAATTAAACTAATGAAAGACCTATGTTTCTGCACCAAAAAAAATATGTCCTTGCTTGCTGATTTAATTGTTTGACAAGAAGTTTTGATTGATGGGCTTAGTCTCCGGGCTGTAATGTTGCTTTCAGTGTAGTCATTAAAGCCTGATGATGAGACTGATGGCTGCACTGTCGGCATCTCTGCATGCTTAAGCCACCTTACTCTTGTCTGTATTTAATAGAAGAGCAGGGATACATCAGCACTTAAGGTGCATTAAACAATGTAATGATGCATTATTTTTTATAGAAGGTTCCCTTATGAGCTCATACATCTTGCATGTTTGTGTAATGGCTGAGTCTATCTTGCAAAGAAGAAATGACCCACACATCAGCAAGGCTGCAAAAAAACATCCACATTTGCATGCAAGAGATAACAAGTTCCTGCATTTTATTAGCTGGGCAGCACATCTACTCTGATTTTGCTGTTTACAGTGCTGACTAAAAAGGCAAAGTTAAGCTTAGAATGTCACAAATTTCTCCGTTAAATTACAGGACAGTACTAGCATTTAGATTTTATGGCATTAAGCTGTTATTTTACAGCTGTAACCTAAAACAACTGTTTTTTACTGTGAAAATATTTTTGTTTTTTACTGTGAGTGCTATACTCTATAAAATATAAACTTTGCAGTATACTGTCAATACTGTCAACTATTTGGTTGTCATTACACTGTTATTTTAGTCTTCCTGCTATAATCTCCTTAAATAATTCCTTCATTTAAAATATTTTAAAGTACTGCAGGTCGATATCTAGAAAAACACTATTCCTCCTGAATTCAGTTTACTTTCTTTCTGGAACTATGGCAAGATATCAGCTTTTGTTGACTGTTTTTTTTTACTTTCTTATCCATTGCACTGCAGTGTTATGGAAATGCCTCTGTATAAAACATTTTACCAAACACAAAGACAAACTCTGGCCAGGCATAATTAATCTCACCAATCATGGTTGTAGTGGTCAGCTTCTTGCTAACTAATTAACTATTAACACTGTTCTTGGACACACACACACAAAAAGGAAACCATAACGCACATCCTTCTAAATTAATGCTAATTCATAGAACTGTACATAATCTAATCAACCACTTTGAAGACAAATATTCTGCAAAATGTGCAAACCAGTAGACGTGATGTGAGAACTTGTAGAATGAAAATGTGAGAATGTATGTGGGTCATTAACATAAGATTTAAATTTGTGTGTCCAAGTGCATCATTTCTGTTTAAAATTATTTTTTCAGTTCATGTTCAGTTCATTTGTGGGATATTATTTTATAAAAGCTTTTTAGTTTGAAAACATTTTCAGTGCATTGGCACAAGTAAAAGACTAAGAAGACTATTAAAAATGATGTTTACATGATAATAAATTCAGAATAAAATACTTTGGTATGATTCATTTAATGGTTAAAATAATCCCTTTAAAAAAAAAAAAAGCTGAATCTCCAGAAAGTTGTATGTTCTCAAATGTCAGGGTGGTGCAACCATGGGACATTTTGAAATAAAGAATTAATAATAGTGAAAAGGATATTTCATCAGACAGAGACCCCATGGGGTCTTTATGCATGGATAAAAACATTTGTAGATCTCTCTTAAATATGGATAAGAATAGTTAAATTCAACTCATATGTAGGCTGGTACATGTTCCATGTCAAGTGGTACAACCAATGAAAAACTAAGAAAAAATTAAATGATCATAATTTCATTGAAAAAAATATGTGTATGCTCTCGCTACCAAACACAAAAGATAATACAGGTGTCCAAGTAAAAGCCTGCTTAAATTTTAATTATTGCACAAGTCAGGTGGTGCAACTGCAAGAAATGTCACTAAATTAAACAAGAACCCCTCCAAGAGTGCAAACCTCCGCCAAAGAAGCTCACTCTCTGGGCAGAATTTACTTTTAAGGGAATAGTATTGTATTTTGTATATATTCATTTTGTTTTCTTTGTTCTTTTTAAACTTTAAGAAGTTTGTAGTGCAGTAAAAATCAGATGTTTACTTTGATTACACAAACATTATGTAGGAGTAGGTAATGGATAATAGGTATTGATTTGTAAATAACTGGACATGAATAACTGGAACTTATTATATAATATTATACTACAGTATATTTCTAACTAGGCAGCTCATTCTCTTTGTCTTCACAATACTTTCTTTAAAGATGGAACACATTTTGGAGTCAACTTGAAAGAAAGGCAGATGTGAAATGTAAAAGTGAGGTCAGAGGTCAAATGTGACATGATATTTGGATGCAAACTATAATGTGATATTTAGAATCCCCATATATCAGTATAATTTTCTAAATGTTGCCAATACAAACAAAGGCAGCAGAATTTTAAGCATCTTTTAAAGCTAAAAGACATTTTATGAAAGTTTGACCTTATTTAACCTTGAAGAAGAGGTCAGAGGTCCAAAGTAACGTGATATTTAAAATCTTTATATGGTACTTTCTATATGTTGACAATACACACTTGTGAGAATCATAGTTTTTAAATTATAAGGCTTTTTGACAATTTTCGACCAATAAAT
>VUQS01049159.1:3372-23293 GCA_015108495.1 Heterochromis multidens | reverse complement strand
CTCGAACAGCTCCAAGCCCAGACGCAGTTCACCAGGAAGGAGCTCCAGTCACTTTACAGAGGCTTCAAAAATGTAAGAAAACAATCTGTGTACTTAGGAGATAAGTACTCTTTACTCGTTTTTTGTTTTTTTTGTCGCTAGTATTTTTGCATTGGACATGATTGCACAGAGGAGCAACTTTCTCTAACCATGTGTTATGCTATCACCCTCTATGCATTTGTCACATTGTGCGTAACAGGTTGATTGAGTAATTATAAAGTAATTATTTAATTATAAAGTAAGAAATAAGCACATTTCATTACATGTAAACTCAGTGTGCTCGACATAAAAAGAAGCATCTGTGACACCATTTAACCTAACGTGCATTCCTTCTACTAAATAGAAGCACTAAAATGAAAATAAACACTACAATAAATATTCAATGAAAACAAATAGACATCCAAGTTTTACACGTAAACTGCATGTAATTGTTAATCACCTCCTTTTAAAACCATGGACTTTCAAAAAGCCTCGGTTCTCCTGCACAGCCGTCCACAAGGTTTTGAATCCTGGCTTCAGAGACTGGGCCACAAGAGCACTCAGACATTCAATGTGGTGGTAGTGAGTGGCCCCTAAACATTTTGTGTGGCTAGAAAGTGAATTAAAAACAAACATCCAAATATTCCCTTTATTCACCTTTCAAGTCTTACAAAGACTGCATAGTGTGGTAAGTTACCAAGGCGGCATTTCTTTCCATTATTATAACTTCTGTTGCAAACACAGGTACATATTAAAATAGATATGTTCAAATACAGCTGGTTTTAAGAAATGTAACAGCTGCCTCACTGATAAAACTATATAAACTGGCACAAAAATGACAATTACAACTAAAACCACCATCTTTTGGACAGAGATATGACAAACACTAATAACACTTTAAAACATAAAACCAGAAAACACTACAGACTGACTGAATACTGAATACTGAACATATTTTTATTACATTATTGGAATATCGTGTCAGACTCCGCCCCCTAACAGGTTAGCAATTTAAGAGCCTCTGCAAATTCTCATGTGCTGCTCAGGGATCTTTTCAGGTAGCCTAAATATATGATTTGAATTATTTTGCTTTATGTGGACATTTTGGCACTCAGTCATCAAAACTTTGAGAATCCCTGGCTTAGAGGAAACTGACTTTATATCTTCTCCATTTTTTGCTGCTTATTTGAGTTGTCTAAGCAGAGAAGCCCAGACTTCCCTCTCTCAGGGTCTTCTGGGGAGACACCCAAGTCCAAGCCAATTGAGAGACATAATATATCCAGCATTTCCTGGGTCTGCCCAGGGGTCTTCTCTCTGTAGAACATGTTTAAAATACCTCACCTGGGAGGGATCCAGGAGGCTAGTTAGATGCTACCTTTTTTTCCCTTTTTTTAAAATTAGCGCAATTGTGTAAAATTGCTTCGCTCCAAATGTACAGTTGAACAAGATGTAGCATAGAAAATGAGAGGTGGATGTGCTGTCAATACTATTTTGTGTGTGTAAACATTAGGTGTGCATGTATGTGCTTTTGAACCTAAGGGCAGAAATCTTTATTTTGATCTGCCCCAACAAATGGAAGCTTCAGCACTTTTACTCTTTTCTTGCTTTTTGATGAGCTGATGCACGTATTGTTCAAATCATATTGGTCAACCAACACATGCACAGGCATGCACAAACTTGGGAGTGACTTAACACATATTTTTGCCCACTGCAGGAGTGGATAATAGATATCGACAGTAAGTGGTTGTAATAGGAAGCAAAGCTCCATTAAAGAGGGGAAGGAGAATACCGCAAGCTGATGTAAACAAAGAAGGCTTTAAACTTAAAAAAAAAAAATAAAGCCTGAAAATGTTTTAAGAGGGTTCAGAGGCATTAACGACACATAAAGAGCTGCACAAAGAGAGAAATGTCCAGCGTAAACACATCTTTAATGAGACAATTTTAAGTAACCAAATTGACTTGTTTTCACAGCAAACGTTCTGACTGGTCATAGCAGGATAGGTACAGAAGTATTAGTTGATTCCACTTTGCTTTGCCATTTCCAGGAAATAGTAAATGAGCAGAAACCATCACCAAAGCTACTGTATTTGTTCCATCTGAGTTTTTTGGTTGTTTTAGCAGCTTATTAAATTTAGCACTGAAACCAGCTTCCACATGTTTTTTTTTTTTTTTGGGGGGGGGTGTCAGATTAAATAAAAATTTTTGTTGTATTTCTGCATAGTTTATTATTGCAGTGTTAAAATCAATTTTAATTTTTCCTTAAAGCATTGACGATGGAAATATTGCATTTCACTCAACAGGCTTTTTGTCTTAAAATCTGCATCTTTAATGCACTATTGTTGATATTGGTTTCACTTACATTTTCTCTTCTCAACCTAAGAAAGGCATTCTCTACACATGAATTAATATTACTATAATTCATGTATTTTCTTATGTAGAATGCATTCTTTAGGAGAATCTTATAATGTCTCAAATAAGATTGTCTTACGTGAATAAGAGTATTATATATGTAACAGGGCACAGATATTGTCTATGGTCTGGAATCTGCACATCATGAATCTGAAGAATAGTTTTTAAAACCTCCAGAAACCCATGAAGCAATACTTTGAGTTTTCCTTTGGCCAAAAAAAGGTTTAAAAAAATTCTGACAACAGAGTCTGCTTATTTGAGATTTTACACAGCACTAACAACTCTGGACAATTAAATAGGCACTACATAATAAATGTATAAGCACTTGTAATCCATCAAACCCTCCAGTTTCATTCCTGTCTATTTTCATTAGGTTTGTTCATATATTATTTCATAGCCTGATTTATAGAGGATGTAATTCATAAAAACATGGTAAAAAATTGAGTTTTTCTGGCTGTTTACAGCATTTTCTGATTTTGAACAAGTATGTAAATTAGTGCATATTTAGCTATGCACTATGATGATGCTGGATGATCATTTGTGCATTTAGACATAAAATTTTAGAAAAGCAGAAATTTGGGGAGTTTGCTGGTCTGGGGCATTCAGGTTTGTGTTAACACAAAGCCAACGAGGAATGACATTAGCAAGGATCTTAAAAGAAGCAAGGACCGTGTTGCTGCCCATTAATCTGGGAACGGTTATAAGGCTAATTCCAAACAATTTGAAGTCCATCATTTAACAGTAAGAACTATTATTCACAAGTGGGAACCATTCAAGATAGATCCCAATCTTCCCAGGAGTGGATGTCCCAGCAAATTCACCCCAAGGTTAGACCATGTGATGCTCAGAGAAACTGCAAGAAAAGCCCCATCTCTTAGCTGCATCTCAGACTCTATGGGCCTCAGTTAGCGTGTTAAATGTTACACAAGTACAACTAGTTAAAGACTGAACAAGTATGGCTTGTTTGGAAGGGCTCCCAAGAGAAAGCCATTTCTCTCTAAAAAGAACATGGCAGCATGGCTTAGGTATTTTGAACAAAATACAAGACTTCTGGAACAATGTTCAGAAATTTGTTTTGCCTCTGTATTGTACTGGCCCAGTGAAAGTCCAGACCTCAACCCGACTGAAATGCTGTGGCAGAACCTTAAGAGAGCTGTGCATAAATGAACGCCTGCAAACCTCAGTGAACTAAAGCAACGTTGTAAAGAACAATGGGCCAAAATTCCTTAACAACTATGCGAGAGACTGATAAAGTCATACAGAAAACAATCATTTTAAGTTACTGCTGCTAAAGGTGATTCTAAAAGCTATTGAACCATGGGGTGTACTTAGTTTCTTTTTCACATCATTGTATTTCAGACATTTTTTTTACCCATATTCACTTTCAGTTAACATTCTGTAATTCACAAATGGTATACAATAAGTACACATATGTTAATGACTGAAGGCTGACTGCTCATTCGTAGAATTAAACACTCTTTTTCTTTCATTGACTTGTTTTTCTTTTGTTTTTGTTTACCTTTCAATAGGAATGTCCCAGTGGGCTGGTGGATGAAGAAACATTCAAGAGCATTTACTCACAGTTCTTCCCTCAAGGAGGTACGTTATGTAACTTGATAATAGAAACTATAATAAGCACATGGAAAAGTGACTTTATATCTTAAAGGTGCAGCTTATATTTGCTCAATACTGTTTATTTGTAAAGATACTGCAGCAAATTAAACAAATTTTACAAAAACATTTAATTCTTCTAACTCCCTCCAGATTCAAGAATCATATGTAATTTACAGTAAATTACATGCAATGTAATTAATAAAGAGAATTTCTTGTTTTTCATTATTTTCTCTCAGATGCAACCACATATGCACATTTCTTGTTTAATGCTTTTGACATGGACAGAAATGGCTCCATCCGGTTTGAGGTGAGTACACCCGGAGCTGCAAGTCTAAAGATTTTAGTTTAAAAAGCTAAAAAAAAAAAAAAAATTTAAACAATGGATTGCATTTGCAGGATTTTGTTCTAGGCTTGTCTGTGTTACTTAGAGGCTCTGTTACAGAGAAACTTCGTTGGGCATTTAATCTATATGATATCAACAAAGACGGCTACATTACTAAAGAGGTACCAGTCAATAAACAATCTTCATGAAAAAAATAATCCAAATCTGTTGCACTTTTATGATTTCTATACATGTTTGGTGCGTCTGTCTGCTGTCTTTTTTCCCACAGGAAATGCTGGCTATCATGACCTCCATTTATGACATGATGGGCAGGTATACTTTACCCAGTGTACGAGATGATTCCCCCTGTGATCATGTGGAGAAATTCTTCCAGGTATGCTTAATCTACAAAACCATGCATATAAGTATACACTCACCAGCCACATTTTTAGTTACACCTTGCTAGTACCAGGTTGGACCCCCTTTTTTGCCTTAATTCTTGGTGGCATTGATTTAACAAGGTGCTGGAAAAATTAATCAGAGATCTTGGTCCAGATATTGTAGTGATCCAGTGCCACATTTTGTGTGTTATTGTAGCAGGTTACAATAGTGCTTTTATTAGTCTACAGGGTACAACTATTCTCTGTTAGTCACTCATGAAAGAAATGAACAATAAATAAATTGAAATTAACAAGCCAAGAAAGTACCTGTTATTTTAGCTCATGTTAGCCACTTTTTTTTTTAATATGGATCAGAAAATGGATCGTAACAGAGATGGAGTGGTGACAATAGATGAATTCATAGAAACCTGCCAAAAGGTAAGTCCTTAATCAAATCAAAAGATTTTGACACATGTTGATTGATCAAGTTCATGCAGTTTATTTTTTTCTCTTTGTATCTCTATTCTTCCCATAACAGGATGAAAATATAATGGCATCCATGCAGCTCTTTGAGAACGTCATCTAGTTTCTGTAGCGAAAGGTGGGCCAGTAATGCCTCAAAGAGCTTCCTGCTACAAGCTTCTGGGCCTGAACAATTTCATTTATCCTGAAAAAGGAAAATCTGGGTGTTTTGACACTTTTTAATGCAAACTGGTGGACACTATTGTGTTCATGCAGAGAAATATACGGGATTGACTAAATCACCTGAAGAAGAAATGTTTCTTTGCATGATATTTTAACTTTCATTTTTGCACATCACAGAAACAAGAAATGATGTGTCGTGATTGTCGATGAGCATGAGTGTTTGCCTGACATTAAAGAGCATGTAATGCAAACCACCTCAAACACAATTAGTTTGAGCTTATTTGTTTATTTTTGCCACTTTGAAACATGTGCAAATGAGAAATCTTTGTTATTGTATTAAACTGTAAGTTGTGCAAACATGAAACCCAGCCATTGTTGCACTTACCAGAATCCATTTGAAATAAATATTTGCTCTCACATACTGATGATCCTGCTGAATCCCTTCTTTTTATGTCAACAAAAGTGCAAAGGGTAATGTGTCCTAAATAATTTCATATGCACATTTTTTATTGTGGTTTTATTAGTTTCCATCAGTTTATTAGTTTATCTTGTAGAAATGTGAATATCTAGCAAGTGATTATTATCAAATTTGTTGCATTGAATTTGGCATTCTGTATTTGTAAAACTCTGGAAATGCTATAAAACAAGTAAACAAATAATTTACTGCATGTGGCTAACTACATGGATGTTTCACTGCTTTAAGCCACTGTATGTATAAGTTCAACCAAGCAATGCTCCAGTTGTACAAGATTTAGCCTCAAGGGGCTCCTTTAAATTCCTGGCACAAACCAGGACTTCACAGTCATTCTCCCCAGAGGCATTATTCCTGATCTTTTAGTCTTTGGAAGAGACTCATCTTTTTAAACAAGTGTCTTACGTGTTCCACATCCTCTGAGTTCTCTTAATCCTTTCCATTACAGGATTGTTCTTTGTTTCATAGAAAAATAGTTTGTTTATTAATCACCCAAACTTAGTTTTATTCAATAAGTTTGATAATGAAATTTAAATTTCAGATTGTGACATTATAATCCTAATAAATGAATCCTAAAAAAGAAAAATGTACTGATAAACACTCAGTAATATTTTACTGTCTTGACTGCCCCCTCTTTCACAGGCCTCCATCTAAAGGACCAACTTAAAATATTAATTGCCAAAACCACTGCAGAGCAACAGAATCCCCATGAAAGAGGATTAGGGCCACTGAAAAAAATATTTGGGGGTCATGAGAAGAAAAAATTCGGACTTCTTTAAATTAAGTTTGACCTTTTTTTTCTCAGAATTAGAATTTTTGTTAGCAGAATTCTGATTTTAATGTAGAATTCTGAATTTTTTTTTTATCAGATTTGTGAAAATTTTTACTTAGAATTCTGACTTCTCATCATTCTTACTTCTCTTAATGAATTCTGACTTTTTTCTCAGAATTTGACTTTTTTCTCAGTTTTCAGAAATATTTCCCAGAATTCAGATTTTAATCTCAAAATTCTGACTTCTTTACAAAATGTTTTCCTCAGAATTCGACAGATCTCTGAAAGAAAATAAAATGTTGGCCCAGTTAGTAATGCTTTGACTAGTTTGAATTCATTTCCATTTGCTGAGTAATATGAGATAACTCACACTGCATGTGAAAGTCCATCGTCAGCAAAAACATTGAACCTGTTCTGTATTATTGATGCAGAACCAATAGAAAAGCAGGCTTTTTGTGTGTGTGTGTGTGTGGGGAGGGGGCTGTGTTGGCTGGATGATAGCCTGGAAATGAAGATGAAAACCACCATGTTGCCGTTCTGCACTGTAGGTGTTGTTGTTTGAAAAAGGACAGTCGCTCCAGAATTGCAGCCTCTTTGAGTGACTTCTAAGAAAGGTAAAAAAAAAATTCCATTTTGTTTCCTTAAAAGATATTTTTATAGCAAGATAATTTTTAATTTTTAATCAGAATTTTATTTAACATATTTAAACTCCCAAATGTTTTCCAAGGATGTATGTGTTGTTACTCTTTTAAATACATCACTGACATGTTTTGTAATAACTTATATGATATGCACTGTTTATCAGAGCTAGGAGAAACAAATGCCTCATGAATGGGAGAACAATAGCGTCACATAATACCCAGCTAATCCTTGTGTTGACAGAACATGTGGATCATTCTAGATGTCTGTTGTGTCAGGGTTAGGGAGCATGTGGCTTTTGTTACTGAGCAGCAGGAAATCAAAAGCTTTATTGCCAGATGAATTGACTGCCAACAGACTTTCAAAAAGTTCTTCCCTGTGTGTCTTAAATTAAAATTAATGATAAGAGTGCAGTATCATTTTAGTAATCATCATTTTCTTACTAAAGTTCAGGTTACTCATCCTCATCTTTTTTGTATTTTTGCAGCTCTCCTCTCATGGCGGGCCAGCAGAAGCTTCTCTCACTGTGGGTTTGGATGCTGCTTATTGCAGCTTTGTGCCCAGGTGCACAGTATGCATACAGTAAGCGAGGGGGCAGCTTCAGGGGTCGAGGTACTGGTAACAAAGCACCTCCCTCCCAAAATCGAGGCCTCCCCAAGCAGGGTGTAAAGTGGGCAGGAGCAGCAGCAGCTGGAATGCTGGGAGGTACAGGCACTGGGTATGGGCTGGGATTCCTTGGAAAGCCAAAGCATGGATCCGGAAATCACTATGGCCACAAGACAGCCGCCTCTGAGCAGGATCGACTTTACTACCAGCAAGGCCAAGGATACCGCAACCAGTCTCTCTGGAGAGCCTTTGTTAAAGGGGCAGCCCCTGCTCCCATGACTCACCTCTTTCTCAGACTGGGACATGTGGTGCCTTTTCTTACAGCAGCTTGGATAAGAGATCTGTAATCCACCATCTAATTAGTGAGAAAGCAGTCATTTATCAAATTAAATAAAGCTTTTTCAAACAAATGATCTCTACTGTGTTTAATTGTTCAAATTATTTGGATGATTAGGTTTGTTCAAGTCTGATATTAAAAATGGTTTAACTTTACATAACTGTAGGACTACAGAATTTTAGCAACTTGATGGGAATATACATCTATATCTAAGATTAAAAGCATTTTTTACATTGATTCTATTATGATGGATAAACTGATTACTTTTAATATGCTGTGTATCAATGTAAGGTACAATACCTTTAGGGGATTTCACCAGTTTATGACCGCATGGTTTCAATTAAGGATTCTTTAAAAATATAATCAATTGTAGATTACGTTTCTTGACTAAACTATCAATTGCATTGCTCAAAAACAGTAAGGGAACACCTGTTCTCTTCACAGATGATGTTGCAGGCATCATAATGTTTGCAACCACGTCTCCAGACTCTTTCACGTCTTTCACATGAGCTCAGTGTGAACCTGCTCTCATCTGTGAAGAGAACCGGGTGCCAGTGGTAGATGTACCAGTTTTGGGGTTTTTTTGGTGAATGCTACTGGCCTGCACTGTGTTGTTCTATGAGCACAGGTCCCACTGAAGGACGGTGAGCCCTCGTGTCACCCTCATAGAGCATGTTTCTGACAGTTTGGTCAGAAACATGCACATGAGTAGCCTTCTGGAGGTCATTTTGTAGGGCTCTGGCAATGTTCCTCCTGTTCCTCCTCACACAGAGGAGCAGATAATGGTCCTGCTGCTGGGTTGATGCCTTACAACGGACTTGTCCAGCTCTCCTTCTGTAATTGGCCCTCTCCTAATATCTCCTCCACACTCTTGAGACTGTGCTGGAAGACACAGTAAACCTTCTTCTGATAGCACGCATGGATGTGCCATCCTGGAGGAGCTCAACCACCTGTGCAACCTGAATGGACTGCAGGTACTGTCTCATGCTACTAATAGTGACAAGGACACTATAAAGAAACAGTCAGGAGGAATAAGGAAAGAGCAATGAGCCATGGCCACCACCTGCAAAACCATTCCCTATTTGGGGGTTGTCTTGTTGTTGCCTCTCCAGTGCACCTGTTGTCACTTTCATTTGCACCAAAGCAGGTATCATCGGGTTCTTTGTCACCTCCCTGACTAAGGCCCTTCTACCTCAATCGTACAGCGCTAGGAAGAGTCCTGATGGGTCCAAACTTCTTCCATTTATGGATGATGGAGGCCACTGTGCTCATTGGGACCTTCAATGATGCAGAAATGTGTCTGTTCCCTTCCCCAGATCTGTGCCTTGATACAATCCTGTCTCAGAGGTCTACAGACAATTCCTTGGACATCATAGCTTGGTTTGTGCTCTGACATGCACTGTTAACTATGGGACTTTATATAGACAGGTGTGTGCCTTTCTAAATCATGTCTAATCATCTGAATTTACCACAGGTGGACTCCAATCAAGTTGTAGAAACATCTGACGGATGATCAGTGGAAACAGGATGCACATGAGCTCAATTTTGAGTGTCATGGCAAAGGCTGTGAATACTTATGTACATATTATATTTTTGTTTTTTATTTTTAATAAATTTTAAAGAATTTCAAGCAAACTTGGAAACGGACTTGCACCCAAACCGTCATCTGGATTACATTTGACAAAGAAATACATCTTAAATGCTTTTAAGGACCTTCTTCGTGATTTCCATGCAGGTTTAGGGAGATTTATCCTCACAGATCGTGGTTCTGTCAGTGAGTATGTGATGCCTGTGTGCCCTGATTCAACTAAGAGAATTGGTAAAGTCAGATTTAATGTTTTACTTTGCTTTCTATCAAACCTCTGCATTTTCAATCCTTATCTGAAGTTCCATGTGCCAGGTAGGGTCACATGTGAGACAGTATCAGGTCACAGGAGGATGAAAGAGTTCTCAGCCCATATTTCTCGGTTTAACAGTGTCTGATCAAAAACAAAGAATTTATCAACCATATTATACCATTTTATATGATTCTACACTTCATGAACCAAATGGGCCAAAAAGATCCACACTAAAAAGTCAAAAAATTTGTAGCATCTGCCATTTTTCTCATTGTTTTGAGGGGTGCAGATCTATAGAATGACCGTAAATGTGTCAGCGTAAATATTCTGTTCCTGCATGCAGTGTAAAATAACCTGCTCTGTAGGTTTTATTATAAAATAAATACTCATATGTTAAACTCCTCCTTATTTATTTCAGTCACATTATGTGCTTCTCCAAAAACACAGACAAATGCTGCAAAAGCACGAGTCCCCTAAAAAACCTACTAACATAGCTATATCTGTTATGTTTTTGTCTGCTTATTTCTGACAGCAGGACCACAAATTCAGCAGCTTCACATTATGTAGATTATGATGATCAAGATTAAGGGAAAATGTCCATCAGCCTAAAACAAGCCAAGTTTATCCAGTTAAGAGTGTTAGACAGCTTTTCAGGATAAGAGTCAGAAAATACAATCTTCCTGTTAGCTCCTAAGCCTTTAAATGTCAGTCATATGTAATGTATGTTCATTTCCTGTTTAAGTGCTCCTCTTGTACCTGGCAACGTGCCACTTCCTGTCCACCAGCAGATGAACCTCTTCTATGCGTTGATTGTTGGCATAGTGCAGTCTCTTAGGCAGGTGCTGCTTCAAGTACGGTTTGAAGTGCTGGTCTGCTTTCTTACACTGCAAGAAAAACACACAACCAATCAGAGAGGTGACTGACACATCACTACTCGTATTTAATGTTTCATTCTCAAATGAACTACAGTTGTGTAATTTTTGTCTTTTACAACACTCCCCATTTTTTTTTTCTCCACACTTACTTATTTTGAAAACAGCACTTACTGTTAGATTGGCCACAACAGCCTTGGGGTCATCTGAAAAAGAACAATGTCCAGAGAAGTGAAAAGTGCTGCAAAGTAATAATAATCATTCCAAGTGCAAAGTCCTGTGTCAGACTGGTGACCTATCCAGGGTGCACCCCACCCCAAGGATGAATGGATGGAAAGTACTAGGGACAGGTTTGCACTCAAGTAAAATACAGTCTTTAAGATCACTCTACAAAAAATACTTCAGTACTTAAGATGCATCATCAATTTCATCTGACAAACAGTGTTTCTGGTGGTAGCCACTGACAAGATGGCTTCCAAGATGGTGCCTGTGTTTGGCTTTGCTTCTGACATTGTGTTTATATCATATGCTTTATCAGTGTTATGGTTACATTTTTATCAAGCGTTGTCTCCCTGTGGATTGGATTTGTTGGGGCTGGACTGGTACTCGTGTTACTTTTAAAAAGAGATTTTTAAGCTACATGATCTCTTCGAGCTGTTATACAGATACAGCCACTTAGAATTGCTGCCCCTAGCCAGCTGCCAGCCAGTTCTCAACTGCTGGGAATCCACCCTCCTCCTCCTGGATTGTTTCTACTTTCCACTATGAACACACCTCTTTCACTAAACTAAGTATCACCAAGAGATGGCACTTTCTTCCAAAAGCTTTGACTTCTTTAGGTTCCAAATTTTTTGATAGCATTTAATGCTGAAATATTTTCACTTGAAATATAATCATTACACATGTAAAATAGATTTTAGTCAGTCTGACCTTTCACACATTCAAATGTACATCTGCATGTCAGAGCACAAACCAAGTAAATCAAAAAATGTAAAATACGGCATCGCTGCGCAATCTAAGGACTCTCCATCTCACTTACCCTTTTGAAATGCACTTAAAATGCCTCATTCTCTGACAGGCCCCGGTAATAATCAATTCCCCATTTTCACTTAGATTTTAGTTTTTATATAAAAACAGTTCTGTTAAATGATCTTTTTAAGCTTTTAGGTTCAGAAGTGTCAATCAGCAATTAACTGTGGGCTGTAGGCTATGCATCACTTTCTGCCTTCTAGCTTAGTCTGAACAAACTGTAGTGTGTGTGTATATATATAATATTATATATATTACTGGCTTAAAACTCTACTGACAAAACATAATAATTGTAGCTAACTGGAGTTTGCCTATTTGTAGTTGTTGTAGAGAGTCCGCTTGTTCACGAACAGACCCTACAGGAAAGTCTCGACAGGTACACTATGAGAGCGTAAACACATTATTAGCATTAATATGGATCCTGACAGCACGTAATGTGCACGTATACCAGTCTAAAAGCTGTTAACCCCCACTGGTTTTGCGACTTGTTGCTTCTGCTGCCCAGCGTCAAACCTGATTTGCATGACAGTATTGTCCCAACCATCCTTCCACCTGCAGACTGGTGTGCCTTCTAATAAAGCAAATGTGTATCACCAGTGAAGATAAATTGAGTGATAGTGCTATCATGCAGTACAAATGAATGCTGCATTTCAGAACACACAGCACACACTGTGGAAACTTGTCAAGCACAAAATTAGGCACGCCCTACTGTATATCCTGCTTTATCTTCTATTTTAGTCGACATGGGACCATGTTGTATTCGATAAGACATGAAACTAGTGAAAATGAAACTGCATTTTTCCCAGCAGGTAACAACATTTTTATATATGTACTAAAAATTGTAAAACTACAGTATAATGGGTGACTTACAGTAGGCTAATTAAAATGTAGACTCCTCACAAACACATCCTACAGGGAAAGTAGGACAGTGCAAACACGTCATTAGCATTAATATGGACCATACTGAAATGCAGAGATGTTATCTGGATCTAAACTGTTTATTTAAAAACTATGAAAACACCATAAACTATAGAAATATACATTACAGTACACATTTACAGCACATATTTAAGCTTACAAAATCCAAAACGCTGCCTTTCTGGGTCAGTCTTTCTGGGACTCCTGAGGCTCTCATTTATTTGGCTCTGGATTTTGTGCCACTGTTCACCAGACAGGTTGGGAAATCTTTCCTGTACACAAAAACAAACTTTTTCTTTGCCATTGCCACAGTAACTCCTGTTTCCCATTCATGCCGCTCCAGTTCACCCTCTTAACCCAGTTCTGATACACTTCAAATGGCATCTAAGCCGTGAAAATTTTTGCTGCATATAGCTCTGGCGGTATTCACCACGCACGACACAATCTTCATAAAATGCCTCGTCTCTTTCAGCGGTTAAAGTCCTCATAACTGGCAGGTGGGTGGCAGATGTTGGAAGTAGCCGTCTGCTCTCTCCTTGCGCTGGTGTGGTGGGTGAAGCTGTAGCAGCAGATGAGGGGCTGATAGGTGGATCCTGTCTGTCTGCCATGTGAAGAAGGTAGAGAGGCGACTGGGAGAAAAAGCCATCGGTCTTCTGGAGCTGGCATGGTGGCACCAGAGGAAGCTGTAGATGAGGGGATGACAAGTGGGTCCTCTTTGCGCACTGTGCGTCTCTGCCTTTTCCAAACTGACATCTGGCAGCACTCTCAGGTGGGTGTGCTTCTAAGACACTGAGTCTTTTCATCACACTTTCCAATGTGGATCTTAAGCCAGCACATCCCTTGCACTCTTCTGGTGGCACAGGCACCCACGGGATGGCATCATCCCCTGGTAGAAAACAAGGTAACATTTTAGGCTACATCATAATGGAAACATCACACTGCCACATGTGTAATTCAGAAGTTATGGCTGACAATCCACTTACCTTTTATGCTGAATGTTTTGGTCTTGGTTTGTAAAAACTTGGCGCTTCCATTCTTGCAATGATTAGGCAGTAAAAAATAAAAATGCATAAAAGAGAAGTTGTGAAGTAGCAAACGTTTGCGTACTCTACAAATGTACATTGTCAGGCTCCTGTCTGTTGCTAAACTGGATTGAATGAACATCAGAAAGGAGAACTCCCAACAGATCTGGGTCACGAAGGCAAGTGGAAAATTAGAACAAGAGATTCAAAGGCATTTTGCAAGCCTGGGAATTAAAGTGTCACAGCGAACTGTACGCGATCACTACAAGGACGACACCAACGCTCGAAACTCAGGAAACTGCAAAAGTAAGCAACAACAAGAAGCAGTAAAATGGGAAAAGCAACAATCCCTCATTAAACTCTTGTAAAGCCTGAAACATGAAATAATCGCCAGAAAATTCAAATTTTTTAAAACTGGAATGTTTATTAAACCTTCTGACAAATTTAAAAAAAAATAAAAGAAATTAAATATCAATTTGTAGAGTGATGTTTGTAATGGGGGTTGAAAATCAGGGTCTAGAGCTGTTTGCATGGTCGCTCATTAAGTGCGAAGACCGGGTTGAGTGCTAATGATGTGTTAGTTCTGTCCTACCTGTGAGCACATGCAGTTTTTGCCCTTTAAATAAACAAATAACTACTGCAGTATTAATTTATGAATGAAAGGTTGAACACTTCTTTGCGGGATATGTTTTTGTTGTTGCATTTGGAGCTGATATACTAAGGTGATATACTAAGATTAGTATATTAAGTAATGCTGAAAGTAAGCATGCATGACTGATTGTTGCAGCTATGACTGTTAATTTATTTGTGTAATTAGCATGGGAGGAATGCCCATAGTTATAAGCGCACTGCCAAAGCTTCAGGTCCGTCTTGTACAGTGAGTCCTCACTGAGTCCTCAACCTAAGTGTTTAGAACATGCCCCATATATTTCTGGCATATTTACACATAAAGCAGAGTACACACACGTACATACAGTACTACTGCGCAATCTGAGTGCTTTTTGTCTGGCTTGTCCTTTTATATCACATCTAAAATGCAGCGTTCTCTGACAGGACCCAGCAATAATCAATTCACATGTAAATTTGGATTTTGCTTTTTTGTATAAAAACATTAGCAGTGCAGTTAAATAACAGTTTTATGCTTTCATGTTCAGAAACATTAGTCAGCAATAACCACAGAGTGTGAGCATCATTTTCTGTCTTTTGTCTTGCTTGTTCAGTGTGCACAACCTCTACTTTATTTGCTGCAAGCAAATATCTATCAGTGTTTTACAGAAAGCTTTAACATTATGATTCTGTTATAATTAGAGAACCCCTAAGCAAATTTAAAATGCATGAATATACAGTGTAGCAGGCTGTAAATAAATAAGCGTTCATTATCACTGCTCCCCCTGGTGGATAACGAAAAACCACCATGACCGGCATGGGCAAGATTGCACCGATCAGAGGTTCTGAATGTCGGTTTTGATTAATTTTCGATTAATTGCCCAGCCCTATCCCAGGGTATTTTTGATACTATTAACAGCATTGTTCCTCCTCCACCTCAACATGCTTTGTTACTGCATTTCTCAATCACTTCATAAAATAAGGTGATGGATGAGATCCAAAATCTCCTTAAGTTCTATCCCTCATGAAGATGGTCCTCAGAGCCCTTAGTCATTTAATTATTTTTCTCTAATGACTTAACGACACTAACAGGCAAGATGAAACCCTCATCATGTTCGTTAGAGATATTACCTTCAGTCCTATTTGGGACTCATCAGCATTGGTCAGTCATTGCTGTCTGTTATTAACAGTTCACTGAGGCAAGGCTGTGTTCCTTCCTACTTTAAACATGCTGAGGTAACTCCTTTATTAAAGAAACCTAATCTTTATGCCAGCGCTATTGGTAATTTTTCGGCCCATTTTAAAATGGGCATTTCTTAGCAAATTATTAGAAAAAGTTGTGGAAAGTCAATTCAGATCTTTATTATGCAAATTACAGATTTCTGTCCCTTTTCAATGTGGTTTTTAAAAGCAGCTAAGACCACTCTTAGAAGGTCTGTAATGATCTTTTGATAGCTTCTGGCACACGGAATTGTTATGTACTCGTTCTACTTGACTGCAGTGCAGCCTTTGATACTATTGACCATAAAATTTTATTGACCAGGTTCTGGCTGGTATCTCTGGCTCTGTGTTAGATTTGTTTTCTCCCTATTTATCTCATAGGACCTTCTCTGTTAGGATGAACGCGTTCATCTCTAACATTATCCATTATTATTTTCTTTCTGCATTCTTCCTTTAGCTTTCAATTAAATTTTATTTATATAGCGCCAAATCACAACAGTCACCTCAAGGCACTTTATATTGTAAGGTAAAGACCCTACATTAAGCTGGCATTATTCACTCTTTTTCTGACATTTATCATTTTATGCCAATGAAATTCAGGGCGTTTTCACACCTGCCGTGTTTAGTCCATTTAAACTGAATTCTGGTTTGTTTTCCCCCTTGGTGCGGTTTGTTTGTGCCCTCAGGTGTGGACCAAAGCAAATCACACTGAGACCACCTCCTCCAAAGGGTCTCGGTGCGGTTCCAAATGAACCCCAGAGTGGTTTGTTTATGGTGTGAACGTGATCCGACCTCGATCCGAACCAACTACCAGGTGCATGGTACAAGTTTGAGCTAAAAACCTTCCCGTAACCATGTATGCTTTATATTCTGGGATGCGGCATGGTACTATAGATGTGTAAATGTCAGTATGGGTTAGCAACAAACTGTGAAATGAACTAAATTCTCCATGTTCTCCACTAGTCCAGAACACAGCACCTTCTTCCTGTATTACTTTTGTTGCTCCCGCCCCAGACGCATCTGGTCAATAAGTGGACTGAACATTCTCACGTGGTTTGTAATGACACATTATGGTTCATTTGGAGTTCGCTTGGATTTTTCTGTGTGAAAAGAAACCAAACCACAGGAAACAGCTACAAGTTTACAAATTCATCAACTGATTCAGACCAGAGTAAACAAACTATAGGTGTGAAAACACCCTCAATTGTATATGTCTTTTAACCCTCACCATCCTAATAGGCTGTCCACCCTAGTCCACTGTTTTAGTGACTGGCTCTCGAGTAATTACTTTGTTCTAAATGCCAACAAGACTGAGACCATGATTATAGCTCCTCCTGATTTATATCCTAAAATCACTCAGGCTCTTGCTTCTTTTTGTTCACCTGTTCAGCGTTTGAAATCTTGTTCAAAAATTTGATTCCTACACGGGCTTTGATTCACATGTAAATCTATTTCTCGTTCCTGTTTCCTTCATTGAAGGAACATTTCTAAATTACAACATATGATCTCTGTGGCTGAACATTCATGCATTTGTGTCATCGTGCTTAGATTACTGTAATGCCCTGTTTACCGGCTTAGATAAATCATCTCTTTCATGCCTCCAAGCGATACAAAATGCTGCGGCTAGACTATTAACACGTTCTAGTAAGCAAGCTTACATTACTCCTGTTTTATACTCTTTACATTGGCTCCCAGTAGATTCATTTTAAAATTCTTGTACTTAAACAGAGGACTAAACAGCCAGACTCTAGACTATTTATCCCAGCTTCTTACTAAACACACTGCTGCTCGCACTCTTCGATCACAGGCTCAGTTGTTAGTTGGGAACAGAGCCTGTCAGTCTGTGGCTCCGAGACTTTGGAGCAGTCTCCCACCACAGCTCTGTTTAGCTGACTCCGTGGAGTCTTTTAAAAAGCAGTTAAAACTTTTCTGTTCAATTTTTGATTTTTGTTGACACTTTTTATTGATTCGTACTGTTTTTTAAACTACCTGTTTACTTTATTCTGTGTCTTAACTTGATTTTGTATTGCTGTTTTTTATTTTACTCTATTTTGTTGTGCAGCACTTTGTGACCGTTAGTCTGTGAAAAGCGCTCTACAAATAAACATAACTTACTTACTTATTTACTGAGAGTACTGTGCACATTGCCAGTGATCACATCGGAAGCTATTTTTCTTTATTAAAATAATAAAATAATTATTTTGTCATGTTTTCGGACCAAAGGCACAAAGTACAGTGAGGTCTGCAAGAATAAGAGTGGAAAGAAATGTCTCTGAAACAGAGAAAAACAGAACAGACACTGACTTGACCGCTTACATTTCGTGTAGTTGGGTTGTCTGGAGCGTATTCTGCCAAGGGCCCCAGGGATAAGGATGATGTCATCAACACTGGTCATGTAGTTACTGAGGAAGTCGGTGCGGTCACAGTGGGCCTCTTCCATACCTGAGAACACACAGGAATATGAGAGAGTGAGCAGCAGCTGAAGCCAAAAATGAAGCCAGATTCAGGCTCCAATAGCTCATTCCATTTTGGGTCTGGTTTCTAATCACCAGAACTCTGCCACTAAACTAGTCTCTGGTGGAAACTTATCTGTCCTGATTATTTTTTTAAAGGAAATTGTCAACATATATAGAGCAGCTGTAGCTATTTGAAACTTTGGTGTGTTGGTCAGAGAGAAAAGTTGTCAATCTGTAACATCACTGTAATCAAGTTCTGGCGGGCCACGAAGTCAAGATCAGCTGATCTCATTGCCAGGTCCCATCAGCTGAATGTGTTCTACACTTCTAATTAGCTATCTCATATAGTGTGCTTTTTAAGCTGGTTTAGATCAGATCTTCTGCTGGTCATCATTTTCAGGTTGGAGCTACAAGTTGTCAATTAATTAGGATGGCTTCTTTCATGCTAATGTTAAAACTTAAAAAATGAGTCAATAGAAAAATTTGTCCGGTTTGATGCCAACCTGTGAGGAGAAGCTCTGAATCTTACATTTTGTTCGGCCTTTGTTGCTGTTTTAGTCTGTTTCCTGTTTTTTCAGGAAGATTCCATTATGCGTTTCCCACCTGTGTGATTACCTACCCTGCTTTTATGTGTATCAATGTGTTCAATTGGCCTTCCCTTTGTGTATTTAGCCTGTCTTCCGCCCTTAGCCCTGTGTCCTGGCTGTCTTTCACAGTGAGTCTTTTGTCCTGTCTTCCTCCCCTCACCCCCAACAAGATGGCTGCCCCTCCCTGAGCCTTGTTCTGCCGGAGGTTTCTTCCTGTTAAAAGGGAGTTTTTCCTTCCCACTGTTGCCAAGTGCTTGCTCATAGGGGGTCATGTGATTGTTGGGGTTTTCTCTGTATTATTGTAGGGTCTTTACCTTACAATATAAAGCGCCTTGATGCGACTTTTGTTGTGATTTTTGTTGAATTGAATTGAATTGTCCTAGTCACTGGTTGTCACACAACTGGAATGAAGCAATGTTATTCTCTGTAACCCGCTTCTGCTTCACAGATGCTGCTGTGCAGACTGAGCATGCCTGTGGTGTTCAAGCATGCTCGCTGTAATACCACCGCACACGCCGTGCTGGAGTGTGTGTGTCCATACCGTGATCCCCCACCAGGATGATGTTGACACAGCGGTGCAATTTCATCTGCTTGAGTCCATCCATGAGCTGGCCCACAATTCTGTCAATCATCCTCAGAGAGCTGTTCAACTAGAACACACAGAGGGAGTGATGATCCTCTAAATGCACACTTTGTATAGTCCTTTACTGCGTGCTTTTCACGTCCTACAATAAGTATACACAGTTACACAGATACACAGTACTTACATCTGTGCTCATGGGCCCCATTTTGTGTCCATATGTGTCCGGCTGTTCAGAGTGCATGGCGTAAACATAAGGCCTGAAATAAAAAGTGAGTCAAAGCTTTCTTGTAGTTGAAGTAAAAACTAGAATTAAAGTTGGCAAAGGATGGTTTGGACTTTTGTGATACAGCTGCCAATATAGTGGCTGAGTTTTGGTGCAGACAGCAACACTTTTTAAATATCTCACATGGCAAAACATGTTTTCCTACACAACCTTCTGGATGCTCTTACTGAGCTACATAACAGATATGTACGTATTTTATGTCAGACCTTACTTTAAAAAAAAAAAAAAAAAATATATATATATATATATATATATATATATATATATATATATATATATATAAAATATATAT
>VUQS01049156.1:4468-16788 GCA_015108495.1 Heterochromis multidens | reverse complement strand
TTTTTTAAGAAAGAAGTTTCTTGAATCTACTTATTACATAGAAAAGACTTTGGAGCAGCTGCTGCCTTCGTATTTCAGCTCTGGAGGTTGCTGCTTGGTACACAGAGGTGAATCTTTCAATCTTCTGCAGCATCAGGGTGATGAGTGGTTAGAGAAATGGTCCTGTTAGTGGACTGTCCCAACATCTGAGTCTCAGCATCCTCTTTTGTTCAGACAGCAAACATGCCCTTAAGTGAGACATTGATCTCCAATGACACCACTAAATAACTGACTGAGCTCTAACGTCCCCCTGTGCAGTGGGGAATGAAAACAGATGGATTTCCCCGATCATTGACTGTCGACTGAAGCAGATGATGTTGGGCAGTGTTCATAAACTGGGTCATGAAAAATGGGAGAGGTTCTACAGATAGAGTATTTCTGAAACCAGAGCCAGACTATGATATGAGATACTACCAGGCTTTCTATAATCTTTGCAATTTAAGGCAGCTAATGGTTATATAAGGATTCAAATAAATCAAGCATCATTCCTGAAGCCTTCACTTTAGCTCAAGCTTGATTAGGCTGCAGTATCAGTTGGATTTTGTAGTTAAAATTTAAAAAACTGAATCTTCTCATTAAGTCTTCTCAGTCTTCTGAAGCCATCTGTGGACCACATCGCATCTGGTTGTCTGAAGATAGTGAAGCGCTTGGCACAGAGTGAGGATTTTATTTTTTACAGTCGTATTGCACAGCAGCTGCATTTCTGTATTATCTTATGAGAAAATGTATTTTGCTGCTCACGTTCTCAGTAAACCAGGCGAGCAATATTTGAAGTTTGCTTCATGTCTCAAAGTTAATAACACAGTTTTGCATCATCAGTTTGCTTCTGCCCATAGAAACTGTTGTTTTATCCTCTTCCTTGGATGTGTGTTCTTTAAAAAAAAAAAAAGTGTTCCACTGTGTGTTTTTCTATCCAGGTATGCTTTTACAGCATTGGCAGTGTGTTTGGGATCATTGTCATGCTGAAAAATTAAGCGCCTGCCAAGCAGATGTTTTTCACATGGTATTGCATGGTGGATCAAAATCTGATGGTACTTTTCTGTGTTCATAATTCCATCAATTTGACAAGATCTCCAACACCACTGGCTGAAATGCAGCCACAAACCATGACAGTCTTTTATGTATAGACTCAACACTGGTTCATCCCTTGAGGTGTAATTTTTATGCGTGAATGATTCATAGGTCAGTGTGAAGTGGCTTGACAAAAAAAAGAAAAGAAAAACATTCCTCTGAAAATGGTCAGGTACAACAGGTACAAGGACTGGACTGAAAATGAGTGAAAAAGCAGCCAATGTCTAAAGAAAAACTTTGAAAGGCCTTCAGGAAGCTGGAGAACTGTTGCTCAAGAGCACTTTAAAAGATTACAAGAGAGTCTTGACTGCTTGGAAGCAAAATATAAAGGAATGAGGGGTGGCTCAAGATTTTTGCACAGTACTGTACTAATGTTAGAATAAGTTTTATGCATGATAATAAGCAGACTCCCAGCATACAACATAACCTGATTAATAACTGAGCTTTAAGACACACCTGATACAGTACATCACAAAGGAAGATTTAGCTTCTTTTTTGTTAGTATTTTTATGTCACTGCACTGAGTGGAAGTTGATACAGGTACAGGTGTTCTGTTATATCTGGGCTCACTCTTCCTACTCCTCACTTTCTCTCCTCTCCCTTTCCATCTGTTCATCTCAAATATTTTTGTATGTTATTTAACTCCTTCCTTCTACTTCATCCTCCACCTTTTTCCCCCACCCTTTTGTATTTCTGCCCATCCCAGGTGTGGAGTCCTTACCAGCAGCCTGACAGTCTGGGAGATCTGGAGGGTCGTGTGGAGGACAAATCCCGCAGCCTCTACACTCATGAGGAATACATCAGCCTGGTGCTCAACAGTGGCAGTGGTCTGTCCCACGATTATGTGGGCCAGTCTATCCAGGAGGACCCGCGCATGATGGCTTTTTTCGACTCTTTGGTGCGTCGGGAGATTGAGGGCTGGAGCTCAGACTCTGACACTGACCTAAGTGAAGAGGCCATCATGCAGCTCCACGCCCGTGGACGTCGCTCCACACGAACCACACCAACGACTCCTACCACTGCCTCTGCTGCGGGTCACCACAGTGACTCTGATAACTCGTCCTCCTCCTCCCTGGCTGGACCTGACGCTTCAGGAGGGGAAGAGCAAGCAGGAGACGAGGGGGAGGAGCGGCCCAGGAGAGGAAGCAGACATCCACGCCATCAGTCTGGTTTCTTGGTGAATGAGGACTCGGACTCCAGTGAATTTTGGCTCGACCCGATGCCCCGGCCTCGATCCCCGAGCCCCAGGGACAACTCCACGCTTTCCAGCCCCACCTCCTCACCCTCGCTTCCCGCCGGAGCTTCTAGCTCCTCCACATCCACTTCCAGTTCCAGCAGCGACGACGAGGAGCGCCGTAGCGCTGTGAGGCGACGCAACGTCATGAGGCGACGACGCATGCATGTTGTCTCCAGAGCTGGGGATCGACCCGAGTCCGTACAAGCTCTCTTTTCCGCCATCGACTCTTGCAGTTATCCATCAATCTCCATCGATGACCTGTCTTCCTCCTCCTCAGGCGAGGAACAAAACTCCCTTGAAATCAAGCCCCGAACTGGCGGCGCCAGAGAGGAGGAAAAATGTCTGAGCCCTTCTGACTTTGTGTGTCTGAGCCCAGTAATGTCCCCTGAGAGCCAAGAGATTGAGGAAGGGAGTGACAGGACTGAGCTGGAAAGGCATCCAGCTGCATCTCCTCAGTCACTGGATGCATGCAGGACTGAAGGGAGGGCTGCTACAGAGCCAGTTTTAGACAGCTCCGATAGCGGAGAGGCGTATGGCAGCTCAGCGGCTGTAGACAGCACCTCCCAGAGCCGATGTAGCCCTGGAGTGAACGGGCAGCACCGGACTGTACCACCAGCAAGGGAATACATGTCTGACAGCCCTCATGTTTCCTCAGATTCAGAGGAAGAGACTGGTGTTCCACCTGAAGACAAGAGGCCACAGAGAGAAAAAGGCCCTGCACAGAGCGCTCTAAAGCGGACTCATGTGGGATCAGACGAAGCAGAATCAGGCTCCTCACCCTCAGAAAAGAAGTTAAAAACATAATGATGCTTTTCTCACGCTGGAAAGAAATCATTTGTTAACAGACTTCGTTTAGGAAGTGGGTTTTCTATGCGTTTTTACAACTCAGCTTTTTTCATTTTTTGTCTCGTCGTGTGACACAAACTCACTGCTTACAAGCAGAAGACACTAAGCAGCTCAAAAAAAAAAAAAGACGGTGTGATTCGTTTTTGTTTGAGAACAAATTAATTGGACGGTGTCGTCATTCTTCAGGCCGAACCACAGATAACATTAAGAGATATAAAACATAAGCTTAATATTGTCGATAACAGTGATGCGTGTTTAAGTGAGACGCATTTATTTTCATGCAGCATCAGTGTTTCTTTCTCATGCTCCGCTGTTGCACAAAGCTCCACCCAGGATTTGGAGCTCTTCCAACCATAACAACAAAACAGTCTTTTGTAGGACAAAAGCTTGGCGGAATTTTAATTTCTATGGTTTCACACTGAGTGTAAATCTGGTTGGGCTTATTCTCATTTTTAAGTGATTCTCAGCTCAGACTGCTTCAGGGGGGCTTGAAGAATTGACTGCCTCCATAGAAATCCTGAGAACCACCATTTGTATAAGCTGTGCATTGAAATGATGCTTTCATTGTCTCAACCAGCTGTTCTTGGTCTCATTATCCAGCCCCTGGGTACCATTACAAGCCAGCTCGCTTTTGTTTTCTTGCAATTAAAGAATAATTTGTTCTCTAGTGACAAAGCTACAGTGTCTTCCTGAGGCTGACTCACAGTACGGGTTGATGGGTGAAACATTTACTCTTTCTGACACACATCTGTCTGAGGTAATGCAAAACGAGTCATTTTATTGTAGATATGGGTGCTCTGCTGCCGTGAGCTTACAGAGTTGCCATAGCAACACAGCCTCGACTCTCCTGTGAAAGAAACGTGAAGCCTGTTCAGCTGGCCGTGACCCTGAGCAACCAGTGTCAGTCGGAGGAGAATATTTTATTGACTGGCCCAAAAAGCTGTCTTTACTATCATTAGGAGAGGAGTTCAGTCAGTTATTAGCAGTCTGCTAGGCTGACAAACAGTAAGAATTCAGGTTTAGATATCAATACAAATGGTTAATATCTGAAAAAGATAAAATAGGAAAATACTACAGGACCACAGTCTTGGGTCTGGTGTAGAACTGGATTAGGACCAGAGGTAAAAATATACTTTTGGGGTCATGAATTTTTTTTCAGAATTTGGAGAAAAAAGTCAGAATTCTGTTTTTGTTTTGTTTTTTCTCAGAATTCTGACTTTCATTTCAGAATTCCTAATTTATTCTCAGAACTACAACAAAAAAAACAGGATTCTGAGTTTTTTTCCATCGAAATTTACGTTTTTCTTCAAAATTGGCTTTAATCCACAGAAGTCTGACTTTAATCGCAGAATTCTTAGAGGAAATTTTTTTTTCTCAGAACTATGAAAAAATGAGAGGGAAAAGAAAGTTATGACCACATTTTTTTTTCAGTGGCCCTAATCCTTTATTTATGTAAAACATTGTCAACATTTTCTAACTTTTTGCAAACTCTGTGTTGACAGAAAGCTTTGGGAAAAATAATAAAAGTAGTCATTAATGGCACTAATGTTTCACAAATAGTAAGTTTTACAGTAATTTCTGCTAAAGGCATAGTCAAGATTTTTAGCTGTGCTGTGGTCCAGTTGCATAATGTATCCCCCACACCCAAAAAAAACTATTTAGAAATCAGATTTCAGGGATCTGACTGTATATTAAACAGCCACAGGAGCCATATATAATTTATTAATAAAGTAGATTTTTTTTTTTTATTTAAAACCTTGATTTATAAAGTGCAACCTATTTTTATAGGCTGTTTGTCTTTGTTTCTTTGTCAGCTTGGCAGTCTTTTGGACTACTTTTGAAATTATTTCACAGCAGTAGGCTCATTATGCCTCGTGCTGTTTAGATACCAGCCGAGGAACCAACATTAGAAAGTTTGAAACAGGCATGATGGATATTCCTTATGGCTTTGGAAGTTTTTCATAGACTTGGATAACCACAATATGTTTTTCGGCTCGGAAGAAGATGAGTAATGCATTTTTCTGCCTTTCAGGCTACTGTGAGGATTCACATTTAGAAACAATTAGACTGCCTTTCTGATACAGGTCATGGTTTCTGCCACAGCTGTCATCCATCTGGCTGGTAGCCTTCAGTCCCAATATGTGTTTTTTAACATGTCACCAAAGTGGGCTATACAAGAGATACACTCCACTTAATATTTAAAACTTGTGCATTAAAAACATGAAAGATGGAGGGATTTTTTTACTTTGTAAAGTCACTATGACTTTGTATAGACTCAGCAATGCTTTCTACAGGGGCGGATCTATTTTCTCATTCAATGGGTGTTTTATTACTACACAACGGATCATACAACCACTGAATTATTTGTGGCAAACATATTAATCCCTGACACACACACATACACACACTGATTCATGTGGAGCGCTGCACAAGAAGACATTTTGATCATCTCAAAACCAAAACATGTTGAACCACTAGGTGATGTTTTTGAGTTTAAATAATTGTTTTTTTTAAGTTTTCTCATTCATCTCAAGGTAATGCAGCTTCACTAAAAGAGTTGAGATGGTGAATAAAAATCTGTATATATACATACATATATACATATACACACACACACACACACATATATACATACATACATACATACACATACATATATATATATATACATACATATGTGTGTGTATGTATTTGATGTATAGAAAGTTTTGCGTATGAGCAGAAATCTTGCTGAAACACACATAGGCTAAAAGGTCCACTTATGGATCCATTCATTAATCACTGATCACATTTCACTATAAATTGGTGCATTAAAAACACCAGAATAAAGGAAATGATGAATGTATATCCTAAGCTTTTTCTTTTTTTTATGGAACACGCCCCACTTAATGAATCCTTCCCTAAACAAAGTGCCCCCACATTCCCATTCTTCATGCACAGAAACTTTGTTCTTCAAACCCCAAGATTTTGTCACAGATGATGAATTTTCTTGGTGACAGCAAACGAGCTGGTAATTCTGGTTCTGTGTAATGTTTTTAAACTATAATGTAGACATTGCGTGTGCTTAGAGCTGGAGGTAAAATTGATCAACAGCCCAGGAGGTAAAGAATGATATCCTTTAAGCTGATATGAGAAACTTCTGTATATCCAGTACTGCACCTGGATACCTGGTGAAAGTAAATGGTCTCTTCACACCCTTTCAGCTGTATTTTGGTCTCTACCAACTCCAAAGGGATAAACTCGGTAGCTGCTGAATGCTTCACTGTGTCCAAAGGCAATTCCCAGCTGTGTCAGTCAGGTGTTTGATGCTGAGCAGGAACTTTAAAGTAGGTTTTAGAGCTTTTTCTTTGCTAGAAATAAAAAGGAGTCTATTTTAGCTATACCCAAATATTTTCAATAGATAGTCACACCACGCCCCCGTCAGACTCCACACAGCTCTCCCAACAGTGTGACGGTTGTCCACAAAGCACATGACGTCATTACTTTCTGTGGAAACTGGCATCCTGTCCACTTGAATGACGAGACTCTTCTGCCATTCAAGCAGACTAACGGAGGGCACACCGGCAACTGTTGAGAACGATTACAAAAGAAAGCACAACACAAGGCATCACAGTCTCTCGAGCTGGTGGTGAAGTGGTAATCTGAGGGCAGGCTTATCGAGCTGTTTGCACAGCTTTCTTGTCAAAATAATTTCCTCTTTTTCTTACTACTGGCTGTCACTTATCTGCAGGAAGTAGACACCCTCATTTAACCCATGCCTCCCATGGGACAAGTATTCAAGTCGAAATATTGTATTCTTTGGGGCTGTTTACATTTTGTTAAGAGTGTGCCTGCTGGGGTGCATGTGGCTTAATGATTAATTACAGGCTACAGGCTACAGGCCGCCTTTTGCAATAGCTAATTGTGCTGTTTCACACATAGATGTAAAAAAAAATTATATAGAGAGTTAAGTAACCTAAAAATTATTAGGTCACTCGCTGCACACAAAACTAAAGTGTCCTTGGCTGATCACATTACGAGGAGAATTGCACTTGTTTGTGAACTCTTTATCTTTATTTGTTCAGGCAAGGTTAACTGGCTCTCTGGTCTCTTTCCTTCCCTCATAGAGGGCCAGTAGAGCCATAGCCTTGGCGCATGCATGGGTTTAATCATGCCTACCTTAAAAAAATTAAGGTAGACTTGGCTCCATCATTAAAAGGTCACCGAGTATGTATTTTTTTCTTGTAAGCTGGGAGTTAAGGGGAAACAGTCCTTATCACATTTATATGGGTAAAATAAAAGGACAAACATCCATCATGCACATCAACATAATGAATATCTAATAAAAACAATGTTACCAAGCCTCTTCCTGGAGTGTTATGGTCCTACACAAACTTTTGTTATTTTCTGTTGAGGTATTTCTGTTTTTTCATGTTCACCTCTGCATTTCTTACTGGCTTGTAGCTGAGAGGGCACCACGAGTGAGGATTTACCAATATCTGAATATATATTTATTGGGAAACCCAGTCCTATCAAACCACATCCATGCAGTCCTAATGGAATTTTCAGGTTGACTGAATACTTAAAATATAAATTTTTTAAAAATTAAATTATAGGAAATAAAGAGCACTTCATTTAAGCATTACACTCCGGGCTTGCTAAAGACTATATAAAAAGTGATCCAGCAAACAATAATATGCACTTTCTTCATTGTTAAAACCTGCAAACTCCATTACCCACAATGCAAGGTGGCAGTTTTCCTCACACCTCTGGCTGTGTTTATGCTGTCAGCATCTAATTCAGCTGCTAACCCATTTTATAATTTTTTTTATACCTCTGATTTGCCAAAACGGACTGATTTGTGCAATTTCTGGAGTCACCCACAACTCAAAAATGTGTCACTAAGCTCTTGGATGTTTGACCATCACTGAGCACAATTTTAACTTGGACTAGATGACTGTTTTCATATTCAGCTGCTGTGTTTTCCAAAATTGTGGCTCTATGAGTTCTCTTCAGAGAAATTAGCTGCCTGAATACTTGACCCTATCACAGGCGTACTCATCGAAGGACACTGGTCCTGCTGATAGCTTTGTGTTTAGAGATACAGATTTGAAACCATGTTTGCACGAGCTTTAAGCCTGATCTCTTTTTGACTCCTGAGCTTCCAGTTTAAAGTCAGCTCCCACCAACTGCTGCATTATCTGCATTCTAGCAGTACCAAACTCTCCTTTTGGAATGGGTCGTGCTGTTCTTTATCCTCTTCCTGTAGTATGTTTCTTTTGATCCCAGATGGTGTTTTGGCTCCTGATGTTTGACCACAAACCCAAACACATGTACAACTCAATAGGATTATCGTGGTTGTGCTGCAGTATCCCATACATGGCTCAGCTTTAACAGCAAGGACAGCTATTTAAGAATTCCCCTCCCAACATGACTGGAATACCTTGGGAACTTGCCAGAGACCAGACAGAGCCAAATGCACCAGCTCTTCACATGACCTGTGTGCCTCAGAAAGCAGGCCTGAGCGTCTTTGCACCACTAACTCTTCACAAGATATTCTGGGATTCTGCTGAATGTTGACATCAAGCAGTAGGACTGCACAGAAATTCCCCTCGTCTGCCCACCCAAACTGTGTGGTGTGGAGTGTGCCACCAGAATAATTACATACATATTTCAGTGGTTAATTAGAATGAGTTAACTGATGCGTCTAATAAGCCATCATTTGCAGCACTGAGAGGACGAGCCTCTTTTGTCAGACAGCCAATTAGATCTGCTGTTGCTGCTCTCTGGGGTGGACTTCCATTAGTTTTTTTTCTTTTGTGTGTGTGTGTGTGTGTGTGTGTGTGTATGTGTGTGTGTATGTGTGTTTGAAAACATAAAAATAGAAGCCTTATTAGCCTTGCTAGCAGCATAGCTATAGGGATGAAAATGTTGGTCAGTCCACCAGTTTGGTTCACACTGAAATAGCTCAACAACGGAAAACAACATTAAATAGGCATTCATCTTTTTTCCTACAAGATGTGTCCTGCTGATTTTTGGGATTTTAGTATTGCACTTCTGTTAAGGTGGAAGAGACAGATCATCAAAACAGCAGTGCCCACATTACCTTTAATTTACAGTCATGGTAAAAAGAAAGTACACCCTCTTTCAATTCTGAGGTTTTACATATCAGGACATAATAAAAAAAAATCATCTGGTTCTTAGCAAGTTCTAAAATGATTGAAATACAGCCTGAGATGAACAATAACACGTCATATTACGCAGTTTCATTATATAAATATATATAAAATATTATAAAAATATATAAAAACGAAGCACACCACATGATTGAGTAGCTTGTAGAACCACCTTTGGAGGAATTTTGGCGCACTCTTCTTTATAGCGTTACTTCAGTTCTTTGAGGTTTGCAGAGATTCACTTATGCACAGCTCTCTTAAGGTCCCCCCACTGCATTTAAGTCAGGTTGAGGTCTGGACTTTGACTGGACCATTACAGCACTTTGATTCTTTTCTTTTTCAGCCATTCTGTTGTAGATTTGCTGCTGTGCTCGGGATCATTGTCCTGACCTGATTTCAGCCAAGCTTTAACTGTCAGACAGACGGCCTCACATTTGACTCTAGAATACTTTGGTACACAGAAAAATTAATGGTTGACTCAGAGACTGCAAGGCGCAAACTGCCAAAAACTGCCAAAACTTCTGCGGTTATAGAGGAGCTCACACTTGACTGACTGCTACTTACCCTCTTAACTCCTATGGAAACATTAAGGGCGCACTTAGTTTTTTACACACTGCTTCTGCATTTTGGCTTAGTTCTGTTAAATAAATAATGACACTGTGTAACATGTCATGTGTTGTTCATCTTAGGTTGTTTTTAACCTCATTTTAAAACCCGCTAAGGACCAGATGATTTTTTCATTATGTTCTGATATGTAAAACCATAGAACCTAAAGAGGGTGTACTTTCTTTTTACCATGACTGTAATTTGATAGCGACATCATCCATTATTCACGCTTGGCACCTTAAATGCTCATATTTTTCAAATTCCACAGCTCCAGGTAGGATTTCTTTCACAGATGAAGTCTTATGTTTTAGCTGATCTCATTGTCATTCTCAAATTTTGGAAAGCTTGTTCAGGAGCACATTATAAAAGGAGGACATTATAAAACTTTAAAGAGAGTGAAAAGCTTGTCATGAGTAAACTTAACTTCCCTTCAGGGTCAGAATATTCTTTATGAGGTGAAATGCCTGAAAAACCATTTCCATCACCCCTGGCTACATTGTGTGTGTGTGTTGGTGCTTGAATTGAAAGCAACTGGACTTCTTTTTATTAAGTTCAGGATTCACCTCTTATCTGAGAGACTTCTTCAGTTATAAAAACTCTTTCTCTCTCCACTGGAACAAAAACTTGGGGTTATCATGACCTCACACCACTGAGCAGAGTGTTTCCTCTTAGGCAGAAGGGACGGAAAAGAGACACAAACGCATTAAGGGAGCACTTAAAATATGTGGTCATTAAACTTGGCCTTGGAAAAGAGCCTCAGATATTAACCAGGGAGAAACAGAACAGGAGGAACAACACTTCCTTATGTGGCAGGTTTGATGTTGTTGTCTGCACCTAAAGGAGAAAGGACAGTCTTTCAAGGATGCCAATGTTCACATGCTGGACTGAGAAGACCGATGCTTTCTGAGAGAAGTAAAGGAGGTCACTGACGTCCACTGTGAATGGCCATCATTGAACAGAGGTGGTGGCCAGTCTTGAGATCTCTTGCCCCCCACTCACACCTTGACCCATGTGACCTTAATAGTTCTCAAGATGGCAGGGTGGGGCAGTGTGTCACAAAGGATTCACCCGTTGGCACCTGTGATGGAGGTTAGATGCCGGAGCTTGGGAGTGACCAGTGAATCACTCTTGTAGTAAAGTCGGAAAAGCAAGGAAAAACACAGCTGCAGCACACTCATGGATAGAACCCGGTCAGTCCTCTGCTCATACTTTATTTAGCCAGTCATAAATACACAACAGTGGCTATACAGATTATAGTTTTACAGTTTTACTGCTGTTCATGTGCACTGCTGCCATCTTGGATTGTGAAGTCGGGGTTGGTGGGGCTGCTCTGACTTTTGGAGTTGGAAATCCAACTCGAGGGGGTGTTCCAGTTGAAAATTCTGACTGAGAACTTGGAAATTCTGACTTCCGACTTCAAATGGAACGCCTTAGCTCATGTGACCCTTAACGATATGATGACGGGGGTGGTCAACGACTCTCAGGACCACCTCTAACCCCATTACTGACTCTCCATCAGTTTTTAGAACTGAAGAAGCCTCTCGGATGAGAGGTGCAACATCTTCACACACCAAAAGAAGTCGTCCAGTTGCCTTGAATTCAAGCCATGACCTGGATGACTGAGAATCTACACAGACATCCTAAATATAAAGTATCAGCATGCTAACAACTAAGTTTGTTAGAAGGGTAACCTGTGAAACATTGGCATAATGGCTAATTGTTAGCTTCAAGCCCTGTAGAAAAAATAGTGTGGCTGCAGACTCTGCATTCTTAATAAAGTGGATCTTTTTATAAACTAATTAAATCATTAGTCCTTACGGGACTTATCAAACAGTTATTTCACAGAGATAATGAACACTGTATAACCTTTTAGCCAGCTTTTTCCGGAATAATATTAAATGTAAATGTAATGAATTGCTTTGTTCTTCAAATGGCTTTAGGCCAATTAGCTAATGGAAGTGTGTATAATTGAGTCCAAACTGTGTTAGTAAAAAGCTGCAGTCAGCTGCCTCTGGTTTCCTGCTATCTTTGAGCCACAGAGCTGCTGCTGCATGCCTCTTTATGCTCCTCTGTAGGTGCAGAGCAGTGGCAGGCAGCTTCCTTTGGCCGGGGACTATGCAGGCAGTGAGCTGGCAGTCTGCTCTCTGACTGTGACATCACTTTTCCAAACACTTACCACTGGAAGTTTGTCCATATATGGAAGAGCACTACTTTCTCCAAACTGTCAGGGCTATCCCGCTTTCCTGCTCTGTGTATGCCTGTACATGCCTGTGTGTGTGTGTGTGTCTGTGTGTGTGTGTGTGTGTGTGTGTGTGTGTGTGTGTGTGTGTGTGTGTGTGTGTGTGTGTGAGAGAGAGAGAGTCTTA
>VUQS01049154.1:0-22245 GCA_015108495.1 Heterochromis multidens | reverse complement strand
ACAAAAACAAAAGCTCAATAACGATAGGACACGGAGGGAACAGAACTGACTGACTGACTGGGAACAGACTGACTGGCTGACTATGACGAGATGAGACGAGACGAGGACATACACCACGAGGGAGGACACGACGAGGAACCAAGGCAGTCTGAGACACTGAATACAACACAGGCTAACGAGAGGATGGGAAACAGGTGGGAATACGGCAGGAACAGATCAGGGGTAACAAGACAGAGGAAGCAAAACTGAGCACACATGACAAAAGACCTACAAAATAAAGCAGGAAGTAAACTCTCACAGGGACACAGACAAAGACACGAGAACTTGACACTGGGACTAAAGGTAAACAAACACGATACAGAACACAGAGGCAAGGTCAGGACTGACAGGGAACTAACGTAAAGAAACCAAGAACCAAGATCCAGATAAACAAATGACAAAGCTAAGAGGCATTCTGAAACTAGGCATCAAAAATCCCATAATACAAAATGAAACAACAAACAAACTCAAAAACCTGGGCCCAAGACCCAGGACCATGACATATATCAACTTTGATTTCACATTTTTGGGTGCTACCAGGTTGTCTATCTTTCAAACTCTGTATATAAGCATGTATAAAAGAGAAAACGTTGAGCAAATATGCAGAAAATCATATGAAATCTCAAAATATCATGAAGATTTTTCATTAAGCAAACTGTGATAAAGTTCAATGCACATGCAATGATGACATAAAGCACATGACCAAGCAGTTTCAGCCATGTTTTATACATAGTCTTCACTATCTTCACTATCACTTATATTTGGACTGACAAGTATCATTCTATCAACCTGGCATTGTGGCTGTTTGTGTCTGCATGGGTCATGCTAACTTTATAGTTCAGGAGGTGCACAAAGCTGGCAGGGATTAAGCCTCCTTTTTGTTAGGGGTAGACTTCAGACCTCAGAGAGATAATAAAAAATATATTAGGTTGGAATCCCAGAAAGTTGATTGTGTTCATCTGGACGTTTCATCACTCATCCAAGTGACTTCTTCAGTCTTCACACTCTCCCACTGAAAACGCTACATCCAGATGAACAGAATCAACTTCCTGGGATTTCCTTACCTGGATGATTTCCTGAAATTGTCCCTGAAGAATTCGTTTAAACACCATATAAAACATTTAGCAGTTAGTTCATTCATTTTGTTAAGGTTAGCTTGATGGTGTGGCTAAAATTCCTACAAACTATTTGCTTCAAGTTCAATTTAGATGAACTTTGACCCTCAAATTTGCATTACTAAACAACAAGCTACACTGACAGAGCTGATCTTTCAGGGGAAAATCAGCTTCAGAGTAAAAATGGAAACTGGCTGAAAACTGATCCACCAACTTTTATTTGACCCCCTCTATTGGGTTGACTTAGTTGTGGCTCATGTAGTAGAGCATGTTGTCCACTAATCCCAGGGTTGGTAATCCAATCCCCAGCTGCTCTTCTTCCATGTCGCTGTAGCACAAATTGCTCACTAGTAAGGTGTAAGTAAAAAACATATTATAGAATGCTTTGCAGATTCAATAATGTTGATAATAATGTGAGATTCAAGTGGAGTTGAACCAATTTCCTCATAGCTAAGCTAACAAGCTAATGAGTTAGCTTGATTCTTACTGACTGGTGATGTAAAAGTCCTTAAAAACCAACAAAAACAAAACAAGCATAAATTTATTTGAGCATGTAAAATCTAAAACTATATTTTCTTTTTTGTGTGTTTTGCTCATTTTCTTAAAATCTGAGGTTTTATAAAAAGATAAATCAGTCACTGCAATGAACTGTGCAGTCAGCCTTGAACTTAAAGTGAAGTCATGAAGTCGAGGCGGGACAGACAGCTGAAACATTGCAGAAGTGGTTTAGAGGGAAAATGTGATGTCTCCATATTGATTATTCATAAAAGGGCAGCTTCTATTTGCTTTTTTTTTTTTTTTTAACTTTGGGCTAACCAACATTCCTGCATAATCCATTATGGCAGTTGAGTGTTTGCAGCTTCCTAACATCTTTATTAGCATACAACCTAATATTCTGAACTCACCTACCCTCGTCTCCTCACTCCTTCAAGTTTGTAATGGAAGGCCTTACCTTCTTCACAGTGCTAATAAAACTCTGAGGGTGTGTGTGAAGAGGAATAAGGATAATGCCTGTGTGGCGTGGAGCCCAGCGCCTCCCTAAGAGAATGATATTAGAGAGTTCTGGAACACCTCAAAGTATATAAACACAGCAGGACAATGGAGGCAGCAGCAGTGACGGTATTTGTTTGAACGATTGCTCTTCTGATCCTCTGGTGAATGGGAGCAACCAAGACTAAGCTGTAAGCTTAACTCATGGTTTTCAGAGGAAAAGCCAGTCACTTTGCCACAGTTTGATCCACTTTCTGAAGGCTAATCTCCTGGTTCAATGGCTGGTTAAAAGTGTATTCAGCTTAATTGTCTTTAGAGTTGGAGCTCATAACTTAAATTTGAAGAAATTGGAGACAGACAGGAATGAGTTTGCATCAGTGAAAACTGCAGACAGCTTCAGTTCTTGCCTCTGCTGATGCACATGTATCATCTGGCTCCACTGCTGCCTTTTAAATAAGTAGAAATATTCCTTTGTTTTCTGTATTTCACAAGACAGAGGTTAAAGTCTTACATCTTGAAGATGGAAAAAAAAATACCTTATGTATGAGAAGCTTAACATCGAATTTCAAGATCATGTGAGTTAGTGCCATAGGCTTATCAACAGTATGTTCAAGGTCTTAGAAAAAACTTGAGTAGGTAAGATGTTTAAGGAAGAATAAGGGAACAAGTAGGGAAGAAGTCTGACTTTGCCAAAAAGAAAGATATTCTCATTCATTGGTAATTGTACATTGATCACTGGTGTTCAGTATTTAAGGTGACAACCTGTCCTCCCTTCATGAGTTAATGCTGGAGGAGGAGTTTAAAACTGTAGTTTGAGCATATTGTGATTTACTTGACTGAACAAATAATAACTACAATGCAGTAGGGTGCTGTTCTGGCAGGTAAGTGTACTCTCACACATAAAGACTTTTGGTAAGTGTGATACTTTCTTGTTCACTGAATTGTCTCAGCAAGTTGGTGGCATGTATGTCACCTGATCCATTGTTTCCTCTTTAAGTCCTAGGTGGAGAAACTATGTTTGTTTTGACACAAGCCAGAAATGAACAGCTATCTCCCAAGTTAAAGGCATTTGCTTTGTTGATCCATCACTCCACCCTGAATTTCTACATCAATGGACTTCATCTCCTTCTCTTCACTCCCTCTTTTGTTTCCATCACAACTACTACTGCCATCGGGTTTGTTTTGTGTCTGGTAATCAGCCCATTTCCCTTTGAAAGACCTGTGTGTGGCTGAAAGTAATAGTGGACATTACTTGAAGCAAAAATTTAAAACCCTTGCCTTCAAGTAACATGTTGTTACAGTATTCTAATCTCTGAGTTAACAATGTTATCAGGATCACTTAAATGCATATTTATCTTAAAAATTACAGCTGCAGTCAAGCAAAGAAATGCTCATTAGATAACTTTAATGTTCCAAGAAAACAAGCTCAGATAAGGAGCACTTAAGAAACCAGGTTTTCTTTCTCAGAGCGCTGAGATAGTTGTCCCACAAATTAATGCTGTTATTTAGACAAAATAGATACAACAGCAACAGCAAAAACCATTTCTGGTTAAACTTTGCCACATTCCCCTTCAAGGTCGTCCCCTTGTGCACCTCTGGACTGCTTTCATTGCTCCTCCTATTTTTAGATCACAGAACCACTGTCACCACTTTGCATGGACCATTTTGTAAATTTTTAGCCTGACTGAAGGGTCTACTTCACAGTGTAAAACCCAGTCAATGTGGAAAAAAACAACAAACATACTGCTGGTCACACTCCTGACCTGATATGCCAATGTGGGGCTTGGACAATGCACTGTTTAGTCATAGCTGGAGACACAGCTCTTGTCATTAGTAAGGGCCCTTAGCAATAAAGGTGGACACTTAAGCTGATGTCTGCTCTCTGTGCAAGTTTGAGGTCCATGGTGAAGTTGCAGAAGCACAGGTAGAAAGTGGTGAAACCACTGCAGTGGTGGCTACAGACACCTTAAAGAGAAGAGAGACTAAATTTAAATGTTTTTTAGTCTATAACAAAAAAAACATTTTTTGACATTTTGATCACACCTTGCAATTAAGTAAAACAGACAAAAGACACACTTTTCTCCTGTCATTTCTACTTAAAATAATTTTTTCCCCAAGTGGTCCTGTTAAGAAATTAAACACACACACACACACACACACACTCAAATAAGCATTACTAATGACCTATTATTTTTTTTTCTTTCTGTCGGTTTCTGCTGAACTAAAGTGTGTTCACATGTAGAATAACTTGAACAGAAACTCCTCTATAAACTCCATGGGTATACTGTATAGAGAGGATTTCTATACATTCCACTGAAGCACTTAAGTCCGGATCCTTGTCAACAGATTTGTGTTTTATTGGGTGGAGAAACAGCAGTAAGGGTTTGTGGCTCTGTGGGCACCAATCATGCCAGCATAAACACCTCTGACGTAATGAGCAGTTACAGTTTTCCTGGGAGGTAAATGCTTATATCTGTGTGAGTGGGATTACATGTGTATGTACGTGCATATGAGCGTGTTTGAGAGGGAGGTAATGGAGAAATTACAGGATATTAACTTCAGATTACGAGATTCTGTCTACTTATGCAACATGATTATATTTACTGATAACTTAGCTTTCCAACATAATGTTATGGGATACTTATGAAACAGGACATTTAATTTTAAAAAAAGTGATTAAATGTTTAAGTTAAAGAGTAAGAGATGGTTTTCACAAGATGTGGTATTAACAGAACAGTGACAGTGTGTTCAAATGTGAATCAGTTAGTTAACGCTGGTTAAAGTTTGGTAACTTTAGAGACAAAAACAATCTTGGGAAATGATTAGGGAAAGATTATGGTTTTGGTTGCAATGGCAATTTTATTAAAAACACTCCACCCATACAGCACTGCCCTCCTATAAAAGTAACCCACGATGGACTAAAAATGATAAAAAAAAAAAAAAAAGATGCAATAGAGCCAGACATATGGTTGCTTTTATTCTCTTCACTTTTATTCCTACATACCCAGGGACAGCTCTAGCCATTTTGTTGTACCAGACAAGATAAGGATTTAGGCAGGATGATTATCAACATATCTGTTGATGTTAATAAATTATATTATTAGTTTATATATGACTTTGGAAACCCTGAAAAGGATGATCATGAACTTTAAAACTATAACCCTTTGTCTGTAAGCTCACCTGAAGTGTGTTACCATACAAACCATGTACATGGGGTTGTAATTGGTTTTTCACAGGACTCTGTTGTCTTGTGAAAAACTAAGTACACCCCATGACTCAAACACTTGTAGAACTAGTTTAGCAGCAATAACTGGACACAGTTGTTTTCTGTATGACTTTATCAGTCTCTCACATCATTGTGGAGAAATTTGGCCCACTCTTCTTTATAGCATTGTTTTAGTTCATTGTGGTTTGTGAGCATTCATTTATCCACAGCTCTTCACCACAGCATTTCAGTTGGGTTGAGGTCTGGACTTTGACTGGGCCATTGCAACACCTTGATTCTTTTCTTTTTCAGTCATTCTTTTTGTAGATTTGCTGCTGTGCTTGGGATCATTGTCCTGTTGCATGACCCAATTCTGGCCAAGCTTTAACTCTAGAATACTTTGGTATACAGAGGAGTTCATGGTTGACTCAGTTCCTTCAAGGTGCCCAGGTCCTCTGGCTGCAAAACAAACCCAAATCATCACCCCTCCACCACCATGCTTGACAGTTGGTATGGGGTGTTTGATTTTGGCCAAAGATGGTGCTGTGTATCATGGTCAAACATCTCCACTTTGGTCTTGTCTGTCCAAAGGACATTGTTCCAGAAGTCTTGTGGTTTGTTTAGATGCAACTTTGCAAACCTAAACTGTGCAGCCATGTTCTTCTTAGAGAGAAGAGGCTTTCTCCTGGTAACCCTTCCAAATAAGCCATATTTGTTGAGTCTTTTTCTACTTGTAGTGTCACTAGTTGTACTGTGCTGAACTTTAAAATGCTACGATTAAGGCTTAAGCTAATTAACCCTTTCATGCATGAATTATAAGAACCTCAGTCAAGATTTTTTTCCTGAGTGTTTTTGTATGGAGACATTGTTTTTCGTGTGAATGCAGCATCATGGTGTGTATTGGCATGTTATGTAAGGCCATGTTTACCACCTGTTAATTAATGCAAACATATTTTTTTGGTTTGTTCTCTGACTGGGCAATAGGTGGCATTGTATGGGATGATGCACAAGCATCCACTATGTTGGCTGATATGCAACTATAACAACAAAACACATGCATATACAAGAGAACAGTTTTTGAATATCTGTTTGCTGTAGTGACCACTATGCATGAAAGGGCTAAATAATTTATTTGGGCCCTTTTCTGTAATTGTACATTGAATTTTGATAGATGAATATGTTATGCCACACATTTAAGGAAGAAGCTAAAATGAACCACAGTAAAATATAAAGTATTAGAGAGTTCAGCTAAAAGCTTATTTACCTAGCTTAGATACTTTTCAGATTTTCTAAACATTAAACTGGCTCTGTGTTATCTGTGCTTGTACAGGTTAATTCATAGTTTCAGCAAGCAACTACACACTCAGACTTAAATTAGTTTACCTACATGTGTAGCTATGCTGACATGTTTCATACACGTACACTAGAAAACATTATGACATCTAAAATTATGGGTAAAAACTAAGGAGCATATCAAAATTTACATCATGTGGCCCCTTGTGGTTATTGTAACAATGAATTGGCCATAAGGCAGTGCAGAGGCCTGCTAAGCTCACTTGATTCCAACTCCACACCTCTAGTTTTTTTTTTTTCATTTTCAGACCTCCTTCATTCCCATATGACAGTGATCCAATTACTATCAGATTTCACACAGTTCTTTAGAACCAGGAAAGGTTTTTATACACATTTTCCCCCCACATATTCAGGGGTACTTTCACCAGCTTTATATGTCAAACGCACCAAATATACACAGTTTTCACTGATTAGGGACATTTCAATGTAACTAAACCAACAGACAATATATAAAACAAAAGTGGAAAAGAACAAGAGAGGCAGTAATTCAGATAACTCCAAACAGCAGAAACGGCCCTTATCATGATAGAGGGGTTAACTGGTGTTGCTGGCTGGCTACGAGTTTCAAGCCTGAATGTATTTCCCTGGGATATTGTCACATTCCACTGAGTCTCTGGCCAACAGAATCTGTGGTCAGCCGCACACAGTTTTACTGTGGGAGAGCATGTTACTGGGTATGAATGCCAATGAAGTGATTGATATCATCTATGTTGAGGACTCCAGTGTGTGTGTGTGTGTGTGTGTGTGTGTGTGTGAGCGAGGTGCCTTGTTCTCTGCTGTGATTTGTGTAAAGGACACATGTTTGATACATTACTTGATTTGGACCATGACATTTGCGTGCGGCACACACTGATCAGAACTCTGTCAAATAACATCACCAGTAATATTGCCAACAGCACATTTATATCTGTGTGTGTGTGTGCAGTTGGGTGGATGGGTGGAACAGGAGAAAGAGGGCTAATACATGACAGAATGATAGAGACAGAGTTATGAGGAATTTGCAATCATGTGCCTTTGTGTGTCTGTGTGTGTGAACATTCTTTGGCAATCTCGTCATTGACACCAAAAAGACGGAGCATCAGTGTATCAAAACACAGTGTCTGTGCTGCATTCAGGTTATCTAATTGGCTCCAGATGGAAAAATGAATGCCTCTTCTGAAAATAGATCTGAGGGTTTCTACTGGCACAACACACCTACACACACACACACACACACACACACACACACACACACACACACACAATTTTGTATGCCAAATCACATGATCTAACACATGAACACCCGCACATAACATGTAAATGTGCATATACAACACATGCATAAAAGTAAACTGATATAAACATGTTATAATAGCTTCTGTAGCTGTTTAGGCAAAGTCGTTTATTGTATCATCTCTAAAATTTAGAATGTTGTAAATATGGCAGAAAGACACGCAACCTATAGTAAACTAAGGGGTCCCTTTGTAAGGGATTAACACTTTACAACCTATGCTAAGGTGGGAAAAACTTTTCTAATGTAAAAAAATGTAATAATTTTTTAATATTCAGATTAACAGCTCCAATTAACAGCTCCAACATTACTTACAAGAACAACAATATCAGATAAAAGTCTGTAAATACAATATCAAGAATAAGCTAAAAAGTGTCTGATTTTATCATACACAAGTTTGAGATGATGGCTGTGCTGTGATTTTGATGCATGTAAAATGATCACTCAGAAAGTTAGAAGTCTCTTACCTTTACTTCACACAGTCAGGGTCGTTATGTCTATACCACAAAACCAGCCCAAACAGAACTGAGAGCTGGGCGCCGGAGAGAATTATAGTAGGCTACACTAAGTGAAGGTGCCTGAGTGGCATGTTGGCATATGTACATGCTGATCTGGAGTCTGTTTGGTAGGATCTTGGCATAAGATATACTTTATTTATCCCAAAGTTGGGAAATGACTGTGTCACAGTAGCTAAAACACGAAAAACCTAGCTCAATAAAATAAACACAATATCACAAAACAAAATAGCTCATGAAGGTAGATAATTACACAAAAGACGCTCAGTAAAATAGAAAACAGAAAAAAATGAAGAGCTCAATACATCACAACCTAAATATAATACAATAAGGAAAGATTTCCTTATGTCAGCAGAGCTTAAATAGATGTTAGAGAAAGTGTTCTGCTGCTTGACCAGTAAGTGGTGCAGAGGATGGTCTAGGTTTTCCATTTATTATCCATACCCATAATCATCAGGAGAACCTCTGTGTCAGCAGATGGAGGAATCCAAACAGTGTATTGATTCAAACTTAATTCAAACTGATCAGCAACATCAATGATGGAAGAGAATTCCTTCAGCAAGTAGTATGGATGTGGTCCACAGCTAGAAGGTTAATATTCAGGCCACAGAAATGTTCCTTTGCATTAATGTCTGGGATTGTATGACTTTTAGATCACAGCTAGTGCAAACCCTCTGCATATTTTCTTACAGCTCATATAAACGTCTCTGTCCACCTGGAAAAAAATCTTGAAGCCAGGTATGGTCACACTGTGGTCCAGGAAGTGTGGGTGTAGCAATGTCTCCATGAAACACATCACACTACACTCACAGTGTTTCCTCTGGGTCTTAATCAGCTCACCGAGCTCGTTCATCTTATTGTCCATGAAAGGACAGTAGAAAATGAAAATATACTGTTGTTATCTAATAGCTACAGTGTCACAATTTGTCAGTTGTCGTTTGTCAGTGTTACTATAGAGAGTTTTCTTTTCTTTTTTTTCTGAGGAAGGTTTTGTTTTTGTACTTCTCCAATGAGCTTTTGGCCATCTCTGTAGGTCGCATGAACCACGCCTTATAATAGTGTTCCACTGAGAGTCTACTATTCATTCCTATCAAAAGCTTTAACTGGGCACAGAGGTTAAAAAATAAAAATAAAATTTGCAAGAGCTCCCTTGCCTTTTGAGCCCAAAGATCTGTGCCCTATACTTCAGCTGAACTACTGGAGAGCATAGGTTTGAGAAGTCTTCTGGCCAACCTGACTTCTTGTTATCAAAGAGGGCTAATGCATGACAAAATGATAGAGACAGAGGTATGAGGAATTTGCAATCTCAAGGCACTTATAGAAAATAGGAATCATACAGCTGTTCTGGGCTTACCAGATGTTACAGGGCATATCAACATGTGTTAAGTCATTTTGGCATGTTTGATGCTCAGATGTATTCACCTCTACATTAAAATCACCTCACAGCACAACCAACTGACATATACAAATTGTGGTGAGGGCCACAGAGCCATGCTGCGTGACCCGTGAGTCTACTTTAACCTTAGACAAATGCAACCATTTGGGACAAGAAAAATTGGTTACCATGCTGCAGGTGCCAGAACAAAATAAAGTGGACAATGTCCAACAGTCTTTTAGTTAGTAATGACAAGAGGTGTTGGCACAGCTAAGATACACTGGGACTGCAGTTTTGAAAGGGGATAAATCAGGCAGAATACATTACCAGAGAATGTGCAGAGAAAGGGTTATCAATCACATCCAATCAAATCAGCTCCTCTCATTTCTTTTAAAAGCCCGGCAATCACAGCCATGAGGCACTGGCAGGAGAAAGTCTAGACAAGCTTCTTCACTCTACCCTGAAAATACAGCCAAGGATAGATGGTATTTATTTTAAAGGTTTCTAAAATTATGTGTTACTTTCTGTTCCTAAATGTAACTAACCAACAGATGATTTATGGTTCAGGATACTGCTTTTGACCTTCTCTTTTTTTAATATATACCGTATAGTATATATAATATCCAGAAATGTTCAATTCTGGCTGTTTTAATAATTGAGAGTTGTAGCAATGAGTCAAAAGCAAGTAAAGAGGGGTGCTAGCAAACAAACATGCATGCACGCTTCAGAAGATAGACTCATCAATGTTCTTATCCTGTGTAATTTCATTTTCATTGTTACAATCAGGTGTGGCGGACTGAGCACAGGTGATCCAAACAAAGGAGAGGGAAAACTGCCAAAGACAAAAAGCAAAACCGACAGCAGTGCATAACAAATACAGGTGACGAAACAAGTAAGTGACTAAACAGAGACCCAGACAACATGACACCTAGCACTGATTATTCATGTTTTCAATAATCAATTTAGAAATACTGGTTTGATTATTAGTAATACATTTAGAAATCTGCTTTTTCTTGTGTGTATCATCTTGTTAGCATGCTTATGTTGGAGTTCAGCTGAAAATTATTACATGATGAGAAACATATTATCAAAGTAGAGTCTGACTAAAGGTTTTTATATTACATTCAGCCCTAAAGGATTGGTTCCGATCACAGCAGCTTGCCACTGATATGAGGCCTAATTCTTCTCAGATGATCAGTTTTGAAGGCACACAAATGCATGTACAGTGGGGGATGGTGGAAGTGGAGGTAGGGGGTGGGAACTCTGTTGATGGGAGAGTTAACTAGTTTCTGCTTCGACTGACATGTTTCCGTGACAACCCCAATCTCCTCCCTCCAGTGGACAGCGTTGGGAAACTCCTAATGAGTTTCCAAAGCCAGAGACACTATATCACTTACACACACACACTCTCACACACACGCCCACACACACAGCGGCCTGTAGAGCCAGAGAGTGAATGGGATTTATTGTTATTGTGATAACCTGGGAGTCCAGCAGCGGTTCAGTGTGGCTGAAATAAGGCAACTTTAATAAACCCTGATTTAAAGTGGGACTCCTGGAGGAGTTACTCACACACACAACACACACACACACCTAATCTAGGAACAGTTCTCTCTCTCTCAGCGTTTCTCGTTCTTCCTAACTTTCAATAAGCTTCACCTTGTTAGGCTCTGTGTGTGTGTGCAGGGAAGAGCACAGAGGTGTTCATGTGGATCATTTCAAATCATCTATCTCTAGTTGTGAAGAATTTATTCCATCACTGCTAAGTAACAAATGTGTGTGGGCACATGTGTGTGTGAATGTGTATGAGTGTCCCAGTGTGTAACTTTACTGTTACATCCCAGGGGGATCAAGTCTCCGTATATCTAAACTAAGCAGGCAGCCATGACAAACATTAGCCTTTTGAATTATGACCTGTCTGCTGGATGCTGAGTGTGTATCTGCTGTGCAAGTGCATGTGTGTGAATGCAACTGTGTGTGGTTGTTTCCAAGAGTTTAATAGAGAGTGCCTAGTGCACAGTAATACCCACAAGAAGTTTTCAGTTTCATATCAAACTTTTTAAGGTAATACGGTTAATGGCAGTGCTTGCAGGGGTGTAGCTACACTTCACAGGACTCTGTTGCCTCTTTTCCACTCAACTCGACTCAATGCGACTCGACTCGACTTGGTTTCGGTGGTTTTCCACTACAATTGAGTACCACTTAAGTGTGGGTGGGGTCGTTATAGCAACGTGTCCCGAAAGTCGCGTGACTTCATTTATATGTGACACAAACACGCAACAATGGAGGACATTGAGGCTATGGTATACCTGCGGCTTGGTCGATGGCTTTTTGTCAGACTCAGGGTAAAAGAAGACAGCCAGAGAAGGCTGCGGGTGGCGAGATGAAACATGGTGTTGTGTAGCTATTTCCCTCGTTGCCGGGTTTCAAAAATGGCGGATTTGAATCATGAAGGAATCGCTCTAATGACCCATCCAGTGACGTCAGTCCCTGGCCAATCAGTGACATGCAGTCCGTTGACGTCACATTTTCAGATTGCTTGGAACCCCAGCCAAGCAGGTACTAAAAAAGTACCTGGTATAAGTACACTATCACTCCTTCCACAGGAAATTAAAAGGTAAGTAGCAGCCAGGTGCTGATAATCAAATGCACTTGATTAACTGATGATCAGCAAGTGTGAGCACTGCTATAAAAGCAGAATTTTGGCAGTTTGTGAAATGCTCAGAGAAAAGTTGAAGAAAAGACTGAAAAAACATGGGTTGTTTAGAAGGGTTGCCAGGAAAAAGCCTCTTCTCTCTAAAACTAACATAGCAGCACAGAGTTGCTATGTTAGTGGTAGATGCAAAGTTGCATCTACCACAGATATCTGCACTTAAATGCAAACAATGCCCTCAATTAATTTATACTAGATTGTGAGGCTTACATACTCATATTATGTACAGAGTATGTACTTTTTATTGAGTACAAAACACTTCTGAACTTCCAAGCAATGTTCATCTTCAAATCCTTAATTAAGTTCCCAGTCTGGTCAAAAGAATGATTTGCTGTATCCAAGTAGTAGAGTAGACAAGGTTTGAGAAATCAGTATATGATATCAACAATGCTATTTAGACATCCCTAAGTGATTGATTTTTTGCATTTTCTTTGCATTTATATCTGCAAGGGAAAACAACTTCTAAGAAAAAGCTAATCCATAGTTATTCTAACCCTCTGAGATCTGAGTCATCAAAGGTAGTAACCAAACCCTAACCCGTCTTTGAATCGTCTTTGATTTGTGTCAGTTAGAATAAGTATTACCTTTTTTCCCTGATTGCCACAGCTTAGGAGAACAATTTAATGAAAAAATAAATGACATACTCAGATTACACAGGGTTAGGGTTAGGGTTGGAGACATCAATTCAATTCAATTCAATTCATCCATCCATCCATTTTCTTCCGCTTATCCGTGGGGGCAGCACCCTACGCAGAGAAGCCCAGACCTCCCTCTCCCTAGGCACCTCCTCCAGCTTATCCGGGGGAACACTGAAGCATCCCCAGGCCAGCCAAGAGATACAATCTCTCCAGTGTGTCCTGGGTCTGCCTCGGGGCCTCCTCCCGGTGGGACATGCCCGGAACACCTCGCCAAGAAGGCGCCCAGGAGGCATCCTAGTTAGATGCCCGAACCACCTCAACTGGCTCCTTTCGATATGGAGGAGTAGTGGCTCTACTCTGAGCACCTTCCGGATGGCTGTACTCCTCACCCTATCTCTAAGGGAGAGACCAGCCACCCTTCGGAGAAAGCTCATTTCCGCTGCTTGTATCCGCGATGTTGTTCTTTTGGTCACTACCCAAAGCTCATGACCATAGGTGAGGGTAGGGACGTAGATCGGCCGGTAAATCGAGAGCTTCACTTTGAGGCTGAGCTCTCTCTTTACCATGGCGAACCGGTACAGCGTCCGCATCACTGCAGCCGCAGCCCCAATCTGTCTGTCAACCTCCCGCTCTCCTCTCCCCTGACTCGTGAACAAGACCCCGAGATACTTAAACTCTTCCACTTGGGGCAGCAACTCGTCCCTGACCCGGAGTGGGGACTCCACACTTTTCTGGCTGAGGACCATTGCCTCAGATTTGGAGGTGCTGATTCTCATTCCTGCCGCTTCACACTCGGCTGCGAACTGCACCAGTGCGAGCAGGAGGCCACCACCTGATGAAGCCAATAGAACCACAGTATCTGCAAATAGCAGGGATGAGATTCTGAGACCACCAATATGGAAGCCTTCTGCCACTTGGCTACGCCTAGAAATTCTGTCCACAAAAATTATGAACAGAATCAGTGACAGCCCTGGCAGAGTCCAACACCCACTGGGAACTGGTCTGACTTATTGTGGACCAAGCTCTTGCAACGGTTGTATGAGGACCAAATGGCAACGGGCCAGACACCCCATACTCGCTTTGTCCAAGTCCACAAAACACATGTAGACTGGTTGGGCAAACTCCCACGCACCCTCGAATATCCTCGAGAGGGTAAAGAGCTGGTCCAGTGTTCCACGACCGGGACAAAAACCGCATTGTTCCTCCTGCATCCGAGGTTCAACTAACGGACGAACTCTCCTTTCCAGCACTCTGGCATAGATTTTCCCGGGGAGGCTTAGGAGTGTGATCCCTCTATAGTTGGAGCACACCCTCCGGTCCTCCTTCTTAAAGATGGGAACCACCACCCCGGTCTGCCAATCCAGAGGTACCGCCCAGATCTCCACGCGCCATTGTAGAGGCGTGTCAACCAAGACAGCCCTACAACATCCAGAGCCTTCAGAAACTCAGGGCGAACCTCATCCACCCCAGGGGCCCTGCCACCAAGGAGTTGTTTAACTACCTCAGTGACCTCGCCCCCAGTGATGGATGAGTCGTCCCCCTTGTCCCCAGACTCTGCTTCCTCTACAGAAGACATGTCAGTGGGATTAAGGAGGTCCTCGAAGTATTCCTTCCACCACCTGACTATATCCTCAGTTGAAGTCAGCAGTGCGCCACCCGCACTATACACCGTGTGGATAGAGCACCGCTTTCCCGTCCTGAGTCGCCTGACGGTTTGCCAGAATCACTTCAAGGAAGTCCGAAAGTCTTTTTCCATGGCCTCACCGAACTCCTCCCACACCCGAGATTTTGCTTCAGCCACTGCCCGAGCCCCGTTCTGCTTGGCCTGCTGGTACCCATAAGCTGTTTCCAAAGTCCCACAGGCTAACCAAGCCCGATAGGACTCATTCTTCAGCTTGATAGCTCTCTTCACCAATTCAATTTAATTTTATGTATATAGCGCCAATTCACCACAACAGTCGCCTCAAGGCACTTACTGATGACGACTTAAACCCCAGAGGGTTAAAACACTGGCCAAATTTCCCAGTTGGTTGAATACCATTTCCACGAGCACAAAAATATTTTATTCTACTCTCATTTTTAATTGTCTCTTTCGGTTTGACTCAGTCCATTTCTCCCTCGACTCCCATGCAGTGATTTACAAGCAGCATGATGGTATCACAATCACACTGTCTCACAGTCTTGTTAACAGTGATATCCTAACACATTACAGGCTGGCAGATTACACTGACCTCATCTAAAATGATAAAACTTTATTATAAGTCCTTGTTTTTATCTCTGTGTACACAGTTTTTGATTTACATCTTGACTCCTGTAAAATTAATGAAAGTCTGTGAGTCAGATGCTATGTCACATACTTGTGTGATCACAGTGATCTAAAGCTGGCAGAGACACTGAATAGATAATGTAAGTGGAAGAGGAGCACACACAGAGAATGTGTTCTAATCGATAGTGTGATGAGCCATATTGTATTATTGTTTTGTAAAACGTGTCACCAAGAGTGGGAGCAGTGCTCCTGCTAATTATGCCACAATTAGTTAATTAAGGGGTTCACCTGACAGAGGTGTTGCTGCCTGGGACTAAGGCAAACAATTTTTGAGCTTTCCTGACATGCCTGAAAAGTTGTACTGTATTGGTGAGGTTTTTGTTTATGTTTGTTTTGTTTTTTGTATTTTGTGTTGTGGAAAATGATTTCCTAAGTGGATGAGTAAGTGGATGGATTCAGGTTGTCAACAAAAGAAGAGTATGAGTAAGCAATATCCTTGTAATTAAAAACAGTGGAAATTTTCAGGTTTTTCGTCCTTTTCTGTGCATGCATCTAAACAAGTGTCCTGCAATTACTGTTGTTTAGAATACCTTGCAGTTTAAAGCGCTTTGAGTGCTGTATAAATAAACCTGAATTTAACTGAATTTAAAAGCACTTTAAGTGGTTAGTAAGACTAGAAAAGACCTATATGAATGCCAGCCCATTTCCCTTTTTCCATTAAAAGACCACATACACCATTACCTAATTAAAAGTCAACGTATAATTTTATTAAAACACAGAACTAAAAAAAAAGGACAAAATAGACAAATAACTTCCAATTCTGGGGAAGGCCCCACACAGGCATGGGGAGAACGTGCAAACTTTGGACCCTCTTGCTGTGAAGCGGCAGTTAAAATATTTTCTGATTTATTCATTAACAAAGCAAATATTCCAAAATGCCATCAAAGTTAAAGCAGGAATTTTGAACCCGACTTTTTCCAACATTCTGATTTCTGTTCAAAAGAAGAATACAATTTTTGGGGGGATTATCGCTTACCGCAATTGTAACACACACAGAAATTAAGGTGTGATGAGGTGGGTGCTGGGGTGGTGGAGGGAAAAGCAGGCAGCGATGCAGGGGAGCAGCAGCACTAACATATCAGAGGGAAAATCTGAAGCTTCAGTACCCCTCAAGGCAAAGCAAGGTTTAACAAGAATAATCGGATGATTTAGTGGTCACATTATTTCCAGTGTACCATACAGAATTGCTGAAAATGTTGCCCATGGTCCAAGAGAAACACTGCAGTGCTAAAAGAAACAGAGCACCTCTCTTGCATATATGAAGAAAATAAGAAAAGCTGAAATACAATGCTCGATTTATTAATTAAACTAAATACAATTTTAGGGTTTGAGCTTAATGATATTGCTTCAATAAGCTCTACTTAGATCACTAGACAGAATTAGAAGCTTTGATTGACTGTTTCTTTCTGAAATGGCACTTAGGTGTCATAGTTAACTTCTTACCTGAATGTACAGATGCTTATACCTTTTTTAAATCACTTCTTTACATGTGAGAATCTCTGATTGTCTTTGAAAGAGATCTCTTCAGGTTAAAACTAATTTTAATCAGAGAACGTGCATTTTCTTCATTTAGGTGTCTCAGTCTCTTTCAATAAGTGCTCTCTTTTTTTCTGTAGGGATATGTTGAGCGCTCTGATGGATGGGTGGTATGTATGAATGACTGTCTCTATTTATTGAAGGTGGTGGACACAGACGCTATGTTGTTAGGACAGGACTCAGACATGACCCCGTAACCCTACATGTACTCACTCACACACACACACACACACACAAGGTTGTTCCATAATGAGTTGGTCACAGCGACCTCTTTCACCTGACCACTGACACACAGATGCAGACATAAACACATGCTGATCAGTCATCATGTCTCTGCTCACTGTAATGAGTTTGATTGATTTTGATAAGTATGCCGTAATGACTGCAGGCTGCAGTGGAATAGTGTTAAATAAGAAATCATTTCTTATTACAGGGCCAGGCACCAAAGACACAATAACACCCTTATTATATGCTCTGTTGCTAATAGTTCTATTTTATTCTATTACTATTGTTATTATTTTTTATTTATTTATTTTCTCCTGTTTTTGATTAAAATCAGTGTTTTATTGGATTTCATTTTGCAGCACAACAACAGCTGCAGTATGTGTGGCATTTTATTAGAAAAATTATTCTCAGTTGGTTTGGATGAACAGTCCCTCAAATGGTGTCATGATTACTTTCTGATAGAACTCAGATAGTAGTCTCCAAAGATTTCAGGTGAAGTCCACTTGTCATTTGTACAGGTGTTCCACAGGATCTATTTTTGGACCCTTTTTATTAACTCTGTACATGAACAGTATTATGTCTGCCACCCAAAACTGCAATGTAAATTTTTATGCAGATGACACTATTTTATATGCCACTTGCTTGTCCCTTGATCTGGCCATTACAAACCTACAGTCTGCTTCTGGTACATTTCAAAATTCTCTGATCACACGTAAACGTAATTTAAATTTTGATAAAACAAAGTGCATGATATTTACAAGGTCACCTAAAAGTATCCAGCCTACAGTCCATATTCGGACCTTTCATGGTCAAAAAACTGAAACTGTTGTTATAAAAACTTAGGACTCTGGCTGCACTCACCTTTAAAAATCATGTGAAACACCTTTCAAGAAAATTAAAGATGAAGATTGGATTTTTATATTGAAACAAATTCACAATTTTGTCTGCGCTTGATTATAGTTGTATTGTTTAAGCCTCTCGACTCTGTATATCACAGTGCATTACCATTTATCACAGGTGATTCTTTTCTTTCTCACCATTGTATCTTATATGAAAAAGTGGGATGGTGCTCCATGCAAGTCAAAGAGAGCAGCATTGTGTGATGTTTATTTACGAGGATCTGCTGTAAAGATTGCCTTCTTACCTCCACTCTTTGATTGAATTTAAACACAGTACTAAATATGAAGCTGCATTCTCTGATTTCACTGAAACATTTTAAAGGGTTGTATTTGTCTATCTGTACCTACTCTTGCACATGTTTTTCTTAATTTGTGTGTGTAATGCATATTGTTTCCTTTTATTATGTAGCTGTTTATCTCCAATTTTTTTATGCTTTTTTGTACACAGATCTCAATGAGACTACCTGTTTAAATAAAGGATTTATTATTATTATTATTATTAATAATAATTAGGCTCATTCAATTTTAACAGAAGAACAAAAAGCTAAGAAATTCAAAGTTAACATGCCCATTTCAAGAAAAAAACTGGCTCATGTCTTGCCAACTGCTGTTTACATGGTCAACCATGACCAAGGCATTAGTACACATGGGTACCTTGTACATTTGTAATAGCCCAATTAATGCATTAATATATGTAGATTCTGGTGCCACATATGCTGCCCTCAAGGGAAGGCCTGGCTTATTTCAGCAAGACAGTGTCAGACTACTATGACAAAAACATAGCTCCGTGATAAAAGAGTTCTAGTGCTAAACTGGCCTGCCCAAAGTCCAGAACTGCCACTCACTGAAAATATCTGGTGCATTAAGAAAAAAGTATTACCAACAAGGCTCTAAAACCTTGAATAGAAAGTCTAAAGTCTTATAAGAATGGAAAAATGGTTCACTTTAACTGGATCACTCAGTTCTCAACTGCTAACTGCTAAGGTTATTAAAACAAGAGTGGATTCAACAGCTTTTTTGAAATATGTTGCAGGAATCACATTCCAAATGAACATTAAAAAAAAAAATCAAATTTGTTACATAATCAAATCAGTGGTTTCTGCTTTTATTCATGTTTTATAAAGTATTCCAACATTTTTGTTTTTTTAGAAAACTTTACAATTGTGTATGCTAGCATGCTGTTGTTAGCATTTAGCTTAACTTACAGTTTAAAAAAAGGCCAATACTAATTCTTTTACAATGTTGATCCAATCTTAACTATATATAGGCCTCAGCACCTTTTTATACTGCAAAACACGAGTTATTAGAAAGTTGATGATGATGGTTCAGCTTCAAAATGACTTACTAAACAGGTTACAGGTTTGACTTTTAAAACTGTGTTGTTGCTACTAACACAAGATCAACAGAAGTAAAATGTTGATGTATTACTAATCAACTTGTTCTTGAGTCTAAACATAAGGCAGTTACAGTAAAAAGGCTTATCAGTGACAGCATCATGGTGACTGAGGAGTTTAACATTCCTGCAGTTCTCCCTGAAACACTTATTAAAGTTACTGCAGAACATTTGGCTGTCAAGAATTTGGCAGTAGAGACACAAACAAAAAGTTGGCCACATCTCTGCAAAGCTTTCAGCCCTGATCAGCATTGCCTGCTGGCTAGACAAGACCTCATTGTACCTGTGTGCGGTGTACCCAGCTTGATGTACTTGCTTGAAATGGTTGAGCTACTTAAATGACTCTTTATCTTTTACTCCCTTGCCACAGAGATTTGCCAAATGTTATTTTTCTCTCTGTCTACATTTTCTCTGTCTACATTAAAAATCCAAATGAGCAAGTTCACTCTTTAAGGAATTAAAATATTGTGATATCATGAAAGGAAGCATGGCTGATAAGTGAAACGGTAAAGGTCATTAAAACAACTGAAGTAATTTGCTGGTAAACATAATATCAGCAGTCAGAGTTATTAAAAATCAAAAGTGTAACATATATAAGCAAATACACAACCAAGTCTGCTTAGAAAGAAGAAATGTAGGCTTTTATGTAGGGCACATTACTTTAAAAAAACAGATTTCCAAGTAATGGTTATTCTGTCTGATATTTCAAGTTGAGATAAAGAGATAGACAAAACATGTAAGACAGGTCATATGCTGTCAGAGGGGAGTGAGACAGGCTACAGGCCACTCAATAAACCCTCCTTTATAAGGTAACAGGGCACAACCTCTCTCCCACAGGACCTCCTCATGAATGAACCACTCAGCTTTGCCCTCAGTCTGGTTTGGTGTGTGTGGATGTGCTGGATATATGGAAGGAATTATGCACTAGATTAACTCCCTGGATGTAAAAAACAGTAGGTTTCACATTTGTTAGGTTGCTGTGAATTTAACATTCTTGATATGCAGTCGAACATGGACTGAGTGTCATAACAGAATCCCCGTTTTCTCTGCTTGTAGTGTTGATCTTCCACACATGCATACACATAAACATTTGTCCCCATGCCAAACAAACAGCCTTGGTCAACCGTGGTATGCTGAGGTATTTACGCTTAACGGTGGGAATGAGATTCCTCCGCACCGCATCATGTTCAGCAACACATTCCACTGAGCCCCTCAGAGTGAATCCCTTCAGCTCTATTTTGGTGACATCTTGTTTCCTTGCATGAACTCCTTGTGTGACATGTTTAAATTTAAAGACTTGGCCATTTTATTTATAGTGTATTTCATTTGAATTTAAAGAAACAAAACTGAATACTGTTTTATCCATATCAGGGGATAAGTGTTGTCTTTCAGAGCAGTTGCAACAGCTTTCAGATCCTTGTTGTGTCTGCCTGACAGAGTATCATGTTATTAGTTCTTTTAACTTTCATAGAAACACATCACTCATTAATATTTTTTCTAAATGCTAATGTTAGCATGCTTATATTGTCAAAAGAACAATGCTAGCAGATGTAATGTTTGAGTTCATAGCACTGTAGAAACTGAAATTTTGGCATTAACAAAAAAGTGTTTTTAATATTGCTCCTCGTTCTTTCTTTCTTTCTTTCTTTCTTTACATTTTCTTAAGAGAAACACATATGTCTTCATAGATTAACTAAGTTATGGCCACTAGTTCTAATCATTTGTTTTTGAAAATCTTTTGTTTCTGAAAATATTCAGAAAATTTCTGAAAATATTTTGTTCCACATTTTGGCTTGGCAGACAGCTTTGAATGCGGCAATACCCATGAGCTATGGAGCCAGTAAGTAGCATATTAAAATGCATCACACAGTTTAGAACACTGTTATCCACAGTTGAACTAAGAATCTGACTGTGCTCTCAGTTGTCTTCTTGCCATTATGCACCTACCATTAGAAGTGGAAATACAATAGTTTTAATCAATTTTAACTCTGTTGTCCAAGAGAGTTCAGACTGTAAATGTACATATTTACAGTTCATCACTCCATAAGACCTGTTGCTGCTGATTTTCAGTCCAATTCTTGTGTGACTGACATTTCTCAGTCTTTCTCCTCTTCCTTAAGAATGGCTTCTTGACAGCAACCCTTCCCTGTTCATCTGCCTGCCACTTCTTCTTCTTCTGTCCTCCATTTACCCAATTCAATTCAATTCAATTCAATTCAATTCAATTCAATTCAATTCAATTCAATTCAATTCAGTTTTATTTATATAGCGCCAAATCACAACAACAGTTGCCTCAAGGCGCTTTATATTGTAAGGTAAAGACCCTACAATAATACAGAGAGAAGAGAAAACCCCAACAATCCCCTATGAGCAACAGTGGGAAGGAAAAACTCCCTTTTAACAGGAAGAAACCTCTGGCAGAACCAGGCTCAGGGAGGGGCAGCCATCCGCCGCGACCGGTTGGGGGTGAGGAGTGGAAGACAAAGACATGCTGTGGAAGAGAGCCAGAGATTAATAATAACTCAGGATTAAATGCAGTGATGTAAAAACACATGGTGAGTGAACAGAGGTGAGAGAAAGAGAAACGCTCAGTGTATCATGAGATACCCCCAGCAGCCTAGGCCTATTGCAGCGTAACTAAGGGAGGATTCAG
>VUQS01049145.1:10204-25749 GCA_015108495.1 Heterochromis multidens | reverse complement strand
GAGAAAAGCTTTTTTTTTCTTTTTTCTTTTTCTTTTTTTTTTTTTTTTAAGACCCTGAACATGGTATAACCTCCAACAGTCCCAGGAAAGGTTCTCTCAGGGTCATTGAGAGGCCTTCACTTCCCCCTCCATCTGTTTGTCTTTGTGTTCACAGGAATCGTACTGTCCCAAGGCCCACATTACAGTCATTCCTTGATGTCTGGGTGTTACCCAGTGAATCATAAAAAACTCCTCTCCAACACAAAAAAAATATCACCCCCTGGTTAATCGGATTTGCCAGGTGATTTTTATCCTGCTGTCAAGCAGTCCCTCTGCTGTCTAACTGGGTCATTAAACCTCCAGCTAAAATAGAGATCTGCCGATAAGAGTAAAATAGGTACAATTTGTTCAATTAGCATAGCTTCCCCTAATAGAAAAGTCACTAGTGGGAATGTTGTGTAGTTTTCCATTACGTGCCAAAAATAAGGCCTTATCCTTTGTGGGAAAGTTGGCTCTCAGCCTTGCATGAATCACTGTACACACAATACACTCATAGATAAACATACACGAATGAATGTAGAATGAAGCAGCGTATTGACGACTGTAATCCATTCATCTCCTCCTCTTTCTGCCCTCTAGCATGTATGCCTTCTCTGCATTCGACAACCAACAGTTACAGTATCTTTGGGACTGGAAGCAGCACAATCTGACTATCAAAACAGGAAAGCTGTACTTCAGAGCCAACCCGAAGCTGTGCATGTCCGAGATCCGCAAAATGTGGAACAAGACAGGCATCCAGGGCCGCTTTGATGAGAGTGATTTCCGAAACAACGGCGACAGAGCCAGCTGTAAGGGTCAAAATGAGCTTCAGTCTGAAAACCACAAACATTTAAATTGCTATGTCCAGTTCATGTGCTGGAGTTTACTAGTAGTTTGCAAACACCTCTTTTGAGCCTGATGTTGTTCTGCTCCTTATGTCAGTTATAACTGCACCACTCTGTCAACACCACTAATTGCTTCATATTAACGCACACATACGGAAGCACTTTTTTTTGTTTTTTTTTAAACTCCTTGCTCCCTCCATAGGTGAAAGCACTATTCTGAAGTTTAAGTCCAACAGCACCAGCAGCACAAGGATCAAGCTGACATGGCAGCGCTACCGGCCCCCTGACTACAGAGATCTCATCAGCTTTATTGTCTACTACAAGGAAGCGTATGTTTTTTGTTTTGTTTTGTTTTTTTGTTTATTTTAGGTTACCTGCAGCCTTCGTGAGGCTGAGTATTACTGAGCTAAATCTTGATCCTGCCAGTTTTATCAGTTGACATGTTTTAAAGGAAAAAAAAAAGTCTTTTGGAAGGTCACTGTCAGAGGTGAGGTTCCAGTAGGATTAACAGGACTTTAAATGTAGGAAACAAACCTTTCTGTAACCAAGTTTCTACCCAAATTTAGAGCACAGTTTAAACACATTTCCAGAAAATCTGCAAAAGGAAATCTCACATAATGGTTTTCCAGCCACAACTATTAAGCAAATATTAGGAACTGAGCTTAAGTGGACATTTAAGTGTTAAATCATTGCAGAAGTATGAGGGGAAAAACTGATGCAAAGAGATGATGCATTAAAAGAGTGTGAGCCAGGCAACAAACAAATAATAGCAATGTAGAAAACATGATGGAAATATGGCCTCTGTCTGTTTTAAGTATTATTGTGAGAAAGATGAGTCTCCTCCTCATCCACATGGATCACATATGTCTGCCATTCTTCAATTTTGTCATCAGAAACACAAGAATTAAATGATTATAAATGAATAAGTAAATAATTCACCCCTTTCTTCCAGGCCGCACCAGAACATCACAGAGTTTGAGGGACAGGATGGCTGTGGCTCCAACAGCTGGAATATGGTGGATGTGGAGCTGAGGCCCGACAAGGAGTCAGACCCTGGAGTTTTGCTGTCCAACCTGAAGCCGTGGACACAGTACGCTATCTTTGTTAAAGCTATCACACTCACGGTGGAGGACAGACACATGCCGGGAGCTAAAAGCAAGGTGGTCTATATCCGCACCAGCCCCTCAGGTAAACACAGCACATAACAGCACAGATCAAAAGTTACCATCTGTGTGTTCTGACAGTGGAGAAAGTACTTGTTTTTGTTTGTTAGAATAACCAGGGAGTTAAAGAGCAAAATTGTTGTTTGACTACGTCTCCACTAAATATCCCAAAGTAATTTAAAAGTCTCTGTGTTTTCATGCAACATAAGTAGCTGAAGTAGGAATGAAATTGAAATGAAATGACATTTATGTAGTGCTTTTCTGGTGTTACTGACTACTCGGAGTGCTTGAGACTGCAAGCCCTATCTACCTCAAAACCATGGGCAATTTAGAATCACCAATTAACCTATCGTGGGCTGTGGGAGGAAGATGGCGTACTCTAAGGGAAACCACTTTCTTCCAGGCAGTACCAGAGAGAACAGGGAGAGCATGCAAACTCTACACAGAAAGGGCCCATCTGCCCAGCAGGTTCGAACCCAGAATCTTCTTTTTGTGAGGCAGCAGTGCTAACCACTGCTTCACTGTGCCGCCCTGGGTATTCCCTAAATTGGTCAGAAAGAAATGGACTAGTGAAGGCCAGGTGGAGACATAACACTCAAGGAATCAGCAGTAGCTGTTAAGGGGCATCCATTCCGTCCATCTATAAAATGATTTGATTGTTACACATCACTTTGTACTTGATGGCTGAGAAAAGACCCTGTTATGAGCACAAACATGTAATGTTTATTTATATGTAAATTTGTGGGAGTTGTTACAGAACAAGATAGAAAAGTGGGAGTTCAAAAAAGCAGAATAATTTATCCTAAATAAATGTTTGTGCTAGAAGTATAATCCATCCGTCCATTTTTTTTTATTTTTTTTTAGCTGCTTATACAATTTAGGGTCTTGTGGCAGTTGGAATTGGAGTCTATTCCCCCTGTTATAGGGGAAAAGGTGGGGGTACACCCTGGACAGGTCGCCAGTCCATCGTAGGGCCAACACAGAGCGACAGACAGCCATTCACACTCACATTCACACCTACGGCCAATTTAGAATCACCAATTAACCTAATATGCATGTCTTTGGACTGTGGGAGGAAACCAAAGTACCCAGGGAGAGCCCACACAGGCACAGGGAGAACATGCAAACTCCACAGCACATTCAAACCAGGAACCTTCTTGCAATGAGGCACCAGTGCTAACCACAACTGTGCCATATAAACCAACCCAAAAATAAAGCTTCGTCTTTTAGTTGTAGTGCAAAATCTAATCATAATCTAGTGAATCCAAAAACACAACATATTTACCTTGTCCAGCTGTAGTTGCAGTGTTGCAGGTATACTGCTGTGGGCGTGTTTTTACTGTATTGCAGTTTTGTGGTGTTTGATTCACCTCTATCATTCATCTATCTGAATCCAAAACAATCTCAGAGGGGGATTACTGTATCCCCACCAATGCATGGCATTGTTTTCAGCTGGCCTGACTGTTTGGCTGTTGCCAAACTGTCACTGACCTCTGGTGGTTTGAATTGGCAACTACATCCTGTCCCTTATTAGTGCATCAAAAGTAATTTCACATATAATTGTGAAAGTACTGAAGATCGTGTCTTTGGAGCATATTTTATACCAAATGGTGTGGTATACCTTAAAATCATCATACTGCGTTTGCTTAGTTCCTCCTTGTTTTGCAAATAGAAGTGGATTATTTCTCTGACAGAATTAAAGCATTTCTGGATGTAATCCAAACACACTGTAAGGAGATGGAGAGGAAGACTGTTTGAAATAAACACAGCTGCAAGTCAAAGAGATGGAGAAAAACTGATTTAAACAAACTATAATATACTGCAGCAATTAGATGAAATGGAAGACTGCTTTAAATAAGTCCAGCTGCAGTGTAAAGACATAGCAGCACTGTGATGTCAGGGAATCACATCTGCACTGGCAGCCTAAAGGAGAAAAGCATTTATCCAAAAGTTGTTAGAAATCAGTTTATGTCTCCATCTTTCTCAGCACCCTCAATGCCTCAGGATGTTCGAGCATACTCTAACTCATCCACTCAACTGGTGGTACGCTGGTCACCTCCTGTCTCACTGAATGGGAACCAGACGTACTACTTGGTAAGATGGCAGCAACAAGCGGAAGACCGAGAGCTGTATCAGCACAATTACTGCTCCAAAGGTATCCACACACACAGGCACAAACTTCCACAACCACCACTGCTGCTAATAATTAAGTCTCAGAGTACAAATCTTTCTCTTCTTCTTCCAGAGCTGAAGATTCCCATTAGGATCGCTGCCATAGGGGTGGGAGACCAAGAGGAAGATACCAAGCCGACTAAACCAGATCCCGACGGGGCAGTTAAACGCCCCTGTTGTCCCTGCCCCAAATCAGTGGAAGACCTGGAGGCTGAAGCTGCTGATGCCTCCTACCGAAAAGTCTTTGAAAACTTCTTGCACAACTCCATCTTCACACCAAGGTGATTAACCCAAGAGTGTTATGCCTCCATGTGGCACAGGCGTGGAGTGGCTACGGCAGTGTTTAACTTCATTTTTACCCCCATGTGAACTAACCAAAAATCAGCGCATGCACAATTTGTGAGCAATTTTTCAGGTTACCAAAACAGGGATCAATCTTTAGTCATTATACAGTATAATTATGCGTAGTAGTTCCAAGAATATAGCCTAATGAGGAATGATGATACAGCCCTTAAATTTTTTTTATCCTTCTTGTAATTTCCCTAAAAATGTATTTACTTTTTTTTTCTGAATAATGGCTCAGCTTCTGTTTGATTTGGATAGAGATAGGAAGTCACTCTGCTGCATTGCACTTCAGACATCTGCATCACATTACCTCTCTTTGTCTCAACACACGTGCACAGTCGAGTCCAGTGGGATTTATTAGTTCTCGGTATGTTTTGCAGGGGCAGAAGAAAGGAATTTGTGTACTTGAATCTGAAGATAAACATCAGGTGTCATCACATGTTCTGCATTTACATTTGAGCTTTAACGGACAGTGTGCAAACCAACACGAATGGGACAGTCTCAGTGAACTCTGCCGATATGATTGTTACACGCCTACTAGAGTCTTTTGCAGATTGGTTGGAACTGTTTGACAATAATTAGCTAAAGAAAACATTTCTCCCGTATTGTTAGAAGAAATATAATTGAGGATAAAATGTCACAAGCCCTTTAAAAGGTGTCCACATTTCATTTTGGTTGAGACAAAACCATGGCAATAAGTGTATCTGCTATCCCATCCAACCAAATATTATGAAATTAAAGGCACATACGGAAGGAAATACTTGGTAGTCTCTTGTTGCTCAACTGTGTTAGCAGTGGGTTTGATATATCACATTTTGGCACATACTGTATACTTTGCCTGTAAAAGTTCAGTAACTAGAAAATTAACTGAGCTGTTCAATAATTCTGTTTATAGTGTTCCTACCGTGCTTCATCCGAGCTGCTGAACTGAAGGCCAAATGGCAACAAAAATGAAGCACATCACTTAAAAATTCAAGTTTGAGCAAAGTATTCCAGTAACTCTGGAATCAGCATAGAACTAAAGAGCTAAGAAGTAAACAACAAAGTAGACAGACAGGTTTCACCAACAGATTGCCTTGTGGTTTACCGCAGTGTTTCACATCCTGCTCCAAAAATAGGAAGGATTGGCTTGTTGCTCTCAGCGTTAATCATTTAAAATACACCTGTTTCATACTTATAGTTTCTCCTCCGTCTCTACTTTTCAGGCCACCAGATCGTCGCCGCAGAGATCTGTTTGGCATCGCCAACTCCACTCAGTCCCGCCGCAACCAGCTGCATGGCAACAGTAGTACTGCGCCTCCTCTTCAAGCTGCTGGCAACAACAGCGCCGCCGAAACAGATCCGGCGGACCGAGAGTTTGAGTTCATTGAGCAGTCAGTGACAGAGCGTGAGCTGCAGATTTCTGGCTTGCAGCCCTTTACCGTTTACCGCATCGACATTCATGCGTGCAATCGGCAAGTCAAACGTTGCAGCGCAGCGGAGTTCGTCTTCTCCAGAACCAAGCCTGCAGGTCAGCAATTTGTTCTGAAACATTACAGGCAACTGGTGAATTTTGGGAACAACATGACCAACCATGACCTACCCATTGTAAATCAACTCTCCCTGTGGTGTTGCAGAAAAGGCAGATGACATCCCGGGCCCTGTCACCTGGGAGGGCCATGAGGACTGGGTGTTTCTCCGTTGGCCTGAGCCGCCTCATCCCAACGGACTCATCCTCATGTATGAGATCAAGTTTAAACTGGGTGCTGAGGTAGGACATCATCTGTATACTGACCTTAAACTGCTTTCTTTTTTTCTTTTTCTTTTTAGGAAGGATTGGGAAGCCAGAAAATAAAGCTAGTAGTTTATTCTCTGTGCAAGAAGTAGATCATCTTCTCCTCTGAAAGAAGTGATTTATCTTAAGTAATGGTTATAATAATGGTAACTTTTTGACAGATGTTCAGGAAGTTCAGAAAGTCAGTTAAAGCAAAAAGGCCAGACAGTAATGCCAGACAAAACAAATGTAAAATTAAAGTCAAGGTAAAGTTGAAATAGAAAAGAGGACAAAAATGTCATTATGAATACCAGAATATAAAAGAATAAAAACAAGCAGTAATAACAATAAAAACATAGAAAAAGTGAAAGACAAAGAGTAGATGTGACATAAAAGCAAATCTATAAAAATGAGCTTTAAAGAACTGATTTTTATGTTACCCAGTCTGTGTCTGCCTGCCTGCCAGTCATTTAGCTGGAGCCATTTCACTTGTCTCCTAGTTTGCAAGTATCAAAGTCAACCCTGTAATCTCTAATTTTCCCTTTAATGAGTAACAAATGATCATTATTCTTTTTTTTTTTAATATTAGATGACTTGGACAGAAATTCCTTTAGTCCTAACTTTAGAACAAATCTGACATCATTTAAGTTTCAACCTAATGGTCTGAAAATGTTGGGAGGTCGAGCCTGACATATACAGTGTGATGTAGGAGTGTGTTCATTTTAAATGCAGAACAGACTGAACCAGCAAACAGGAGTAAAGTTTTAGAAACGCCATAAAAACAGTGGCAGCACTGGGTCTCAGAAGTACATGTTAACCAATCAAATACGCCACTGACCAGACATGAGACTTATTATTTATTCATCTTGAGGCAGAATGGGTCTGGCACCGTAAACCCTGTCCTTACTATTTATTGCACAGTACAAATTAAAAACAGCAGGCCCTTGGATGTTTGATTTGGATTTAGTAAAACTTGGTCCATAATAAGCTCTTTTTTCTGTGTGTGTGTGTGTGTGTATCAGACCGAGAAGCATGAATGTGTATCTGGTCAGATGTATCAGGCCCAGCGTGGCGTTCGGCTGTCCAACCTCAGTCCAGGAAACTACTCAGTCAGAGTGAGAGCCACGTCTCTGGCTGGCAACGGCTCTTGGACACAAACTGTGGATCTGTATGTGGCTGAACGTAAGTAAGACGCATGCTGTCATGCATCATTAGACTTGATTGCACCATTTTTTAAATAAGATTTCTGTACCTTTTGTTTTCTAACAACTCATGAATGACGTAAAAGCTAGCAGTGATATTAATCAAACTGTTCGACCCAACAGGATATGAAAATATCTTCTACGCAATGATCTTTGTTCCCATCTCCATCATCATCCTCATCTGCTTTCTGGTTGGAGTGATGGTTGTCCTTAACAGGAAAAGGTCTGTGCACAAGGAGTGTTTCGTCACCTATGAAAGATCTATCCTGAGAAACAGAACTTATACTTTTTTAAAAAACAAAAAGAAAGTCATTGTAGGTATCCGAACATGCACTTTTCTTCCTTTTTCGTCCTCAAAATAAACATTTAAACAACTTACTAATGGGTGGTGTGGTCAGACTGGGATTCACATTCACTCGCAACCAACACACAAACCAAAGCAAAAATGCTTCTGCCAATTGTAGTCCATAAAACTAAGTGGGAAATAAAGCTAGAATTTGCTCAGTTATGTGATTGGCACCCTCTTGTATGTGTGGTTGCAATATTTAGTGTTTATGTTGAAATACCAAAATTAACCTGAAAATCTAAGTTTGTGTGATTTGAACTTAAAACAACTTAAAGTGATACAAAGTAATGAGTCTTTAGAAGAAATTAGTAACACCTGTCATACTATGATAGTCCCTAAAGTAAAATCAGTCATTTTATTTGGGACAGCCGCAGTAGGTTTTCAAACTGAAATATTTCAATACCTGTTTTCACACATGCACTGCAGCTCTGAACTTTTCTTTACCTTTACCTAAAAGAGTTGCATGTGAAAATGCAAGTCTGACTGGATATCAGCCAATCATGTGATGTCAGATTTCACAGATGTGTGAAAACACAGCAACACAGCTAATATTCCTGTGCATTCCCTGCTAGATAGTTGGCCATTGTCTGCTGCCTCCTGCTCTATCCAGGCAGCTCCCTTGCCTAAAAAGTATCAAGTATATCTAGGAGTGCAAATGTGTCTGAAGCAGAGTATTTCCTGCTTTGTTCTGTAGGTCAGAAAGGAAAAGTGTAGAAAATATCCTGACCTAATTCACCCAAATTTGTCCCAAAAGTTCACTTGTGACAACTGCTAATGTTGCATTTTGCTGGTATTCTTTGTAAAATAAAAATGTGATATGCATGATTATAGCGTATGCACACACTCCCTGTGGTGTGCCTTTAAACACTTTTGTTTTTGTTTTGGTCAGGAACAGTGATCGGCTTGGAAATGGAGTTCTGTACGCCTCAGTGAACCCAGAGTACTTCAGCGCAGCAGAAAGTGAGTAACTCATGAATGTGGAAAATGTAGTAAAAACCGTCCATGTCGGTGCAAAGGTCTGTATTCACCTAGGGTGAGGGAAGTAAAGGGATGCCCTTACTTTACAGCCCTGTTCGGTTTTAGGTCACAGATCACAAGATCTGTCAAGTATTCCCATCCACTCAGTGGCATTTGGTGAGATAAAACATATAACTCCACCTGTGATGAACAGTAATAAGACGGAAATCTCAGTTATTAATAAGAATGCCTCAGCATCAGCCACCACACAGCTATAGGAATGCTGCTCTTTGCAGGTAGACAGGCAGTCCATAAGTCCCTACGGTCTGCCATTGCCACCGGAGAACCATGTTGAGCCCATTACTTGAACATTAACGCTGGACAGAGGGGCATCCTCAGTCATGGCGACCAGCTTCTAGCCAAATTTAACACTGTTTTAAGCCATGAAAAGATATTACACAAAATCAAACACAAAACAGCTACAGTAATAACTGTTAATTTACCAGCTGGACTCTCTCCACTAGAGTGAGGCTAGCTAACGTGCTGTTGCAGGATTAAATCTTTACACTATGTTGCTACTTTGTTAAATAGGTAACACTGAATGTGGTTAGGCAGTTAGCAATGGTGACTTAGGCTATAAAGCTCAGTAGTTCAACTCCCTGTCCAGACATCTCAGAATAGCGATTATTTATGTTTTCATTAATTTATTTTCCAGTGCCCTCATCTGAAATGAACCTCGCGCCATTCTGCTAACATAGAAATGTCTTTTTTTTGTGTAGTGTATGTACCAGATGAGTGGGAGGTGGCACGGGAGAAGATCTCCTTGAGCCGGGAGCTCGGCCAAGGGTCGTTTGGCATGGTGTACGAAGGCATAGCCAAAGGTGTGGTCAAAGACGAACCAGAGACACGTGTTGCCATCAAGACTGTTAACGAGTCTGCCAGCATGAGAGAGCGGATTGAATTCCTCAATGAAGCCTCCGTCATGAAGGAGTTCAATTGTCATCATGTGGTATGTACTCACACAAATTCAGATATTACAGAGAAATCAGGGTGATTTGTATTTTCTGCACGTTTCCTAAAACAGACTAGTCAAGAAGAAATGGCCACATGGTTACATCAGTTTCCTGGGGACCAGTGTTTGAGTCATCCTGTGTTTTTTGCAGGTTCGCCTCCTGGGAGTAGTCTCTCAGGGCCAACCCACCCTGGTTATCATGGAACTGATGACACGAGGAGACCTGAAAAGTTACTTGCGCTCCCTGCGACCTAAAGAGGTAGTGTATGGTTGTCATACTGCTCTTCAGAAAATAAGTACAGAATAAAAAGAAAGTTAAATATTGAATCTGTATTTGTTGGGTAGTGAAAGTTATTTATAATAATAACTTACTTCTGTAGAGAATTGTATCTCTATCTGGTATAAAGCAATGTTGCAGTTAAGTGCAATGAGAGAGTATATAGTTTCACCCGTCGGTCAGATAATTCATGTTTGCCTGTCCTCCTTCATGTCTCCAGCAACAGTGGTCGAGCCTGTCTCTCCCTCCTCTGAAGAAGATGCTTCAGATGGCGGGGCAGATTGCTGATGGTATGGCTTACCTCAATGCCAACAAGTTTGTCCACCGGGATCTGGCAGCCAGGAACTGCATGGTGGCAGAGGACTTTACTGTTAAAATAGGAGGTAAAGGATGAGTTTGGGGACATTGTTGGGTCGCTGGAAGCATGCTCACTAACTGTAAATTCAATTGCTTAGTTAAGCCCATTACACACTGAGTGCATTGCGAAAAAGCGAAACGAAATTCCGAATTTTTTGGATTCGAACTTGTCGTGTAATGCATATACACACCGAACGTGTTGCGTTTTTGTGGAAAATTTGTCCTCAAAAAACGCACTGTGAAAAAAAAATAAAGTCCACATCAAGCCATGATGAGCTGATCCTGATGTTTCTAAACGAGAAAAGGAAGAAACGGAGATTCTGGGTTCATCCAATTCTCCAGAGAGGGCAGCAGCAGGGAGAATTTCATGGTTTGATTAAGGAGTTGAAGCCGTATCTCGACCACACAAATTACACCAAGAAGTCAAGAGAAATTAGAAACTATGTCTGTCAGATGCAGTGAATGTTTTTTGCTTTACTTCCTCCCCTTGTATCTGTGTGTGCCTATGGTTGTATGTGCGTGTGAGTAGATTTTGGCATGACCAGAGACATCTATGAGACAGATTACTACCGCAAAGGTGGTAAAGGTTTGCTCCCCGTACGGTGGATGTCACCGGAGTCCCTGAAAGATGGAGTCTTCACCACCAACTCGGATGTCTGGTAAGCAGACGCACAAAAACACACATGGTGACTTCATTTTGTGTATATACCGCTTCCAAAAATATGTCATGATTGTCATAAAGATAATGGAAAACACACTTCTGTGCCCCCTCCCTGTTTCCCACTGTACAGGTCGTTTGGGGTTGTGTTGTGGGAGATTGCCACTCTGGCAGAACAGCCGTACCAAGGTCTGTCTAATGAACAAGTTCTCCGCTTTGTCATGGAGGGGGGGCTTCTGGAGAAACCTCAGAACTGTCCCGATATGCTGTAAGACACACAAACCCTACACTGCATGTTCACATATAATGCTCTCGTGTCTGTTTTCCTCTGCTCTGCTGGTTAATTGTAATTATTCACACAGTGAAGCAGCACTGCTGCCCTTCAGCCTGTGGTGTCTCGGTTTGTTGAACTGCAGCGCTGATTGCCTTCACAGACCATCTGTATTTCAGTGTGTGAACTTGCATTCTTTGAGATGTTTCTTCTTAATATGAAACAGCCTGAGTGTAAATCCACATCAAAAGAGTTGTGAGTGTCACAGACAAATTTGGCCACCAACAAGAAAACACTGAGGATGCATCAGATGGTGAAGTCATGCAGAGAACAAATGTGAAGTCACAGGGTAGCTCTCTTCCCTAACAGAAACAATTTTATAAATAATATTATTCCTGAGCATATTTTGAAAATGCTGTGTTACAAATGCACTTTTTTGGATGTTATTGTGATGTGGCCTAATGTGGCCTTGACATCCTCTGTCTGCAGTCAGTTATACTTGTAGCTTAGCACACCTTGTTTGACTCAGTGCAAACTCAGGATTGACATTTCAAGCAAAATTACCATTTGATATTCACTTGGAGCAATTTCCCCTCCTGCACTTCAGTTGACTGTGCATAGTTGGGGTAGATTTGTGATATTCCAGCTTTACCTGGCAGAGTTTACACTGCACTTTTTGATCTTTTTGATAACTGTAGAAGTTATTGGCTTTGCATATTCTTCCTGTTTTTGCATTTTAGCCTTTTAGTTAACATGTTCTTCTATTTTTGTTGTTTCATGGGGTTTGACAAACCACTTCTAGGTGCATTACTGCCACCTTCTGGCTGTAGTAGCATGTTAGATACTACCAGGTACTGGTAAAAACAAGAGAAAATGAATATTTTAAGATGAGAAATGGTGGCATAAATGATTCTTTTTTTTAAATTTTTTAATGACCAATGACTAAACATAACAAAATCCACCTTACAGCACCTCTAAAACTCACAAATTAACATGTTATATCCTGCTTCTTTAATCTACACAGAAATTACAGTGTCAGATTGACAAGTTATGACTGCTGGGGTGACCTGCAGGTTTTGGACTGATCCAGCTCTCACACGCTTAGTATACAAACAAGGCAGCTGGGTCAGTCTCAACATCTGGTGCAAAAATTCCCAAATTACAAACTATCTCCACTTTCTGTGGTAGAAAGCATTTGCTTCATTTGATGTAACGTAAAGGTTTCCATCTTGGCGTGTCAGACTTGTTTGTCAGATTCAGGTTGGCTGCACAGCTCTGTGCTAGATGCTGGTGAAAGCAGCATCAGCTCAGCGATTCATAAACAAGAAGCAGGAGCAGGAGGGTCATACAGCCGTTTTAGCAACAGAAAGCAAACATTTGGCAAAAGTAAATATTGGTTTGTTGGTAGGAAAGCACAGTTCCTCTGGATAGTCATTACTGCAGGAGGACATGTTGTTGCTGAACACTGGCCTGACCTGTGTGTGTGTGTGTGTGTGTGTGTGTGTGTGTGTGTGTGTGTGTGTGTGTGTGTGTGGTTATGTGGGTGTGTGTGTGTGTGCGGTTATGTGGCATGTGCATTCATTTTTGATCAAGAACAGGCTGTGTTATGCAGAACTGAAGAGCTAAAGTAGAACTGGAGCTAATGTATGTGAACTGCTGGTATTTTCCATGTTTCCCTTTGAAGAACACCCCAAATTGTTAATAAAAAAAAAAGCAGCTCTGACTTTCACTGTTTTGTTTAGCTGATTGATTGAGGAGTGGAGATCATTATTTGTCCTACCTCAGCCACAATTTCTAACGGTCTTTTCTAATCCTTCCAAAGCTTTACCCAAATCCCACCTCCAAATGTGGTGGGAGGCCATGGCTGGGGAACTTTTGAGGCTCTTCCCCCTGGGTGAAACTGTTAGGGGAAAGTGCATGTTTGGGTCCCCAGGGGGATCTAGACATGTTAATGCGGAACGAATGGGTTGCAGCAGTTGGGTGACAGCAGGGATGTCAGCAGGACTGCGGAGCAGTCACTACGGGTGATAGGTGTCAGCTGGGAAGATAAATAATGTAATGTCTGCGGAATGTAATAGCAGCTGTATGAATCAAGCCAGTGGCACTCCTGGGGAATGTTGCATTCTAATGGAAGACAAATTCACACCAGTCAGCTGCTGCTTCCAGATTCAGTACCCCACCAGAGACAAAAATGAAGGAGAACAGAAAAGGAAAAAGGAAGAGTGAGAAGAGAGAGATTGAAAGGCACACAACATTTAGTAGATTACTCAGTTTAGCATTGAAAGGGTAGATCCTCACTGAATGCTGAAAATTTTGCAGTGTTTCTAGTCACTCCACAAACAGGTGATTTCAGAGCAGGTGTTGTCCATCAGCTGGCCATGTGAAAACAAATCTGCAGCTTTTTGGGACTCAGTATGGATTTAACCTTAAAGCTTATGACCAGAAACATGATGATTCTGGTGACCCCTTACTGGTGTTATTTTGTCAGCTGTCACAAAGAAACTTGTCCCCGCCACTCCCCAATGACAGCCAGCCTATCAGTCAATCATCTTGCAGTCTTGTGTCAGTCACTGATGCTCAAATACTTTGTTACGCATGACACACATGACACTCAAAACTAAACCAAGAGGAGCAAGACCATAAGAGGCCCAGACAACAACAGTAGTTTACAGCAGGTAATGCTAAACAGTAGACTGGCTCAAAGATCCCAGTCAGATTACCAACTAACCAACAAACTTGATGTGCTGTTTAACTATTGTCCAGTGTTTACCCAACACATCCTCTTTGACCCCACATAGATAAGTGAAGATGCCCCCTAAGTTTTGTGTAAACTCTAGATTGCTTTTCCCATTGTATACAAATGATATATTGAAATATAATTAAATATTACTACTATTTACTATTTATTAAATTCTATGACTACACTGGTTTGCTTAAGTTATTCTGTAAGTTTACTGTACAGAGGCAATGAGATAACACTCTGATGATCATCACCTCAATTTGAATGTGAAGAAAACAGAAGAGATGATGTTTGACCTTGGGGAAGTATGTGACCATAGGCAGTTATTCACAACTGTCCCATTAGTCAGGTATGTTTCTTTAAGTATCTTTGTAGCCATATGTATAACATGTTTCAAGAGCCTATGCTCACGTTACAGCAAAGGTTGAAAGTTTTGAGAAGGCTAAGGGCCCCAGTATACCTGCCACATTGGTCGCTTCGCATGCCACTGGTGACATCATCACACAGCCACATCTATTTATGCTTGCCGTTACAGCGCAGGTATCCGCTGCAGTATTCTCCTGAACGATAGGTGTCGCCACTCAGACAATATCTCCACATCAGCGCTGGTATAGGAGGAGAAGAATTAAAAACCGGAGGGTTCTACATTTTTTTCACAAAGTCTGATCTTTTCAAACTGTTGCAACATCTCCCTCTGTATAATTTGTGAATCTCTAAACTTCTATACCGATAGATCATTAAAATGGCATTAAAAACTAGCACAGTTGTACATTCTCGTGTCTTCAATCCAGCTGCAACACGCCAGGTTACAAAAATCGAGGGGTGCACAACCAGCACAAACTTTGGCTTGCGACAGCAGCTGTGACATCAGTTTCACCAGATGCCCTAAGACTGTATGACACTGACCAGAAAGCACCACTGTCTGTTCTACCACAGTGTTGGAGAGGGAATAGTATGGTAACCTCTATGTCCAGTTAGAATCTAGTCTTGCCCCTCTTGTTCAGACCACCATGAAGGTTATATTGAGAAAGAATAATAGTCCCGTCGATCTATATACGAGCAATCTGTGCTCAGAGGACCATAGAGCATACTGAATGACTTATCCCATGTCCTCTTTCAGTAGCTTTTACCCTTTAACCCTACCCTTGTTAGTTAACATGGATGAGTTGTGCAGTGAGTTGTCTTATAAAGCTGTTCAATGTCATTTGAAGTTTTCCAATGTTATTTTTAAGGTTTTACTCATGGCACTAGAATGTATGTACATATAAATTATCATAGTAGTTTGACAATCGCATATTGTATTCATATTATATACCTTCCTTTCCAGAGTGTACTATTAATTCTTCGGGTGGGTAATTAAGCCATGAAGGAAGAATGCTGAGCAAAAAAAAAAAAAAAAAAAAAAATTTAAAAAATATAAAAAAAAAAT
>VUQS01049141.1:10595-29610 GCA_015108495.1 Heterochromis multidens | reverse complement strand
GCCAGTTATTACAAACACTTGATCGCAGTTCTTGCTGCCAAGGGTGGCACAACCAGTTATCAGGTTTAGGGGGCAATTACTTTTTCACACAGGGCCAGGTAGGTTTGGATAACTTTTTTCCCTTAGTACATTTTTTTTGTGTTTACTCAGGTTATCTTTGTCTAATATTAGAAATAGTATTAACACTACCTGACTTTGGAGCGAGAGGGCGGGGTTCAAATCCTGACCAGGGCATGAATCCAGTAAGGGCCCCCAAGTACAACTGGTACATTGAATACCAGAGCAGCTGACCTGAAAGAGAAGATCATGGCTAAGCTGGAAACCTGGACAAGACTACGTGAAGTACCCTCTGAAAGTCTACTAGAAGATGTGAATGCAGCATTACGGACAATCCCTACTGCGACCATCACTGACACCAATCAGCTGATGTATACCACGGCAACAATGATCCTCGAGATGCTTGGCTATAAGATGAACAGCCACAAGATAGATAACACCTAAGCTGCACACTCTGGTCTTTCAGCTAAATGAGAGGAAAATGGAGTAAAAACTCAGATGATTACATTTACTATTCAACAGATTTAACTGTCATGAACAGATTTAACCAGCAAAACACTGCTTCTATGAAATACATTGGCTAAAATTTATAAAGACACTAACACTCCCTACCAGAGCAAAGGAAACCGATATTTTTTAAAATGTTTTTTCTTGTTTGAACTGCTTTGAGATTGCTGGACTTCACTTTCCCTTCTCTACAAGATCCTCAGATATCACGACATCTTTTGGAACTTATAAAACACATAACCTTTTTAAGGTGTCTTCAACTCTGTAAATACTGTGATATGTATTTTTTTAAGACACAAATGTCCAGCTTTGGTTTCAGCAGAGACTAGAGAAAGGAAGGAAGGAAGGATGAATCAAGCCTCTTTTGCCACATATTAATACTCATCCTGCACCAAATTGAGCAGATGGAAATTAAGTGAATCTGGTGAGGCCATATTAGTCCCATTTGGGTAAATGTCATTGAAAAGATAGTGAACAGAGCTTAGTCGAATGACGCTTTGAGCCCAGTGAATTAGGCACAGTTAGGGATTAGCCCACAATGGGGGTCAATTGATTAACAGTGTTAAATAAAGTGTTAAATGTTGGATTTTGAATAAAGAGAACAGAGAGGGGAAAAAAAGAGGGAGGTTCACATGAAAACTTGGAAGCAGGCTTCTTTGTTTTTGTTTTTGTTTTTTTCCTCACAGGTCAGTTTTGCATGATCTTATTTTACCAACTGATATGGCTCCTTCCCTGTTGAGCTGTGATTCCTGGAATATCAAACACTTGGATCTTCCTTCTTTTATCCTTCCTTTCCTCTCTCCTCCCAGTCTTTTATTCTTTTCTGCCTCTGCCATATCTCTCCTGTCATATCCCATCTTTTGTCGTTTGCCTGGTTTCATCCCCCAACAATGGGGGTGAAAATTACATTTTAGCTGGAACGTTTCATGTTGCAAAGCGCCAGCCGGTGTAATCTTTTTTTGCAGAGGTGAAAACATCAGGCTGCATTTGCTGCACTTCATGTATGTAAATCAGAACAGTGATGCACACCTTCTGAGGCCAGCTAGACGATGCATTTAGACTGCTTAGGGAGACTGATACAATGTAAGCTCTCAGTGTTTGTGTGTGTGAGTATGTGGTTTTGACTGTGCATGAGTGAGTGTGGGTACATGTATGTGTAGGCCTATGTTTATACCCTTTAGTGACAGCCTCAACATAATCTGAGCTTGCTCTACAGGCATGGTGGGATGATACTTCAAAGTAAGTACCTGCTAACAGACATTAGTCCATGTAAACAGGGCATACTCAGGCTAAGCTGCGTGTGCAGTACAGCACACGTGTATGTACAAATATTTCTTGTTTGTGCATATGCAGGTGCAATGTCATATTAATGCAATAAGACACTGTTGCGTGGTGCAGTTTTATTTCTCTGTGTGTAAAATTATGTTACGCTGTGCTGGACATGTAAGTGTATGAGAGTGCATCTAAGGATGTGTGTGGTCTAAATATGAGCATGGAAAGATGGAGACAGAGAGAGAGAGATTCAGTTCAGCTTCTTGAGGCAGAGAAATAAAGAAGGGCTGAGCTTTCAGGTGTGTAACAGTTTGCCACATTTTACTGCAATAAAAACCCTGTAATAAAAAAAAATACTTTTTACATCTTTAGATGGATCCTGCTGGATATTGCAAGAGTTCTGACTATGTGGCCAGGAATTTGAGACCAAAAAGGTCAGGCCAAAAACAATTTTAAATAACAAGGACTACACCATGTCTTGTGCATCCTGTTTTTAACCATGGATACATTGAAGTATTTATGTATACTGCTTATTTGCTTTGCAAAGAAAACATGATTACTACCTCAGTTGCTTTCCTCTGAAAAACCTCCTTAAAATCCAAGAGGTGTGACATCTTTATATTATACAAAAGTGAAAATGAGAAGGTACCCTTTGATAGCAGGCCATGTTGTATCTATGGTCTGTACGTAAAAGAACAATGTAGCCACCATGATATCATCCATTGGTATGTGCATTACCATTTTGAATCCTTACCCTAAATTTAATCTAACATTACTTCAACATTAACCTTATCCTACCCTAACAACACATGATATAAGATCATGTGGCAGGGCATAGAAAGTAATGAAAGCCCAAAACATTACTATCCACAATGTGCATAGTGGACAATTTGTCACCTCTGATTTTATGTCCAGCACTACTTAGGGACTTAATGCAAGATGTAGAGACAAACAGCATTGGATTGCATTGGTGGAGGACTTATAGTACATCACCTTCTGTGATTGGAGTTAGCTGCTAGTCACAGACTTTCAGTTAACATGAGTTGCACTGAGAATCTTTCAATAACCTTAACCACCCCATTGTTACCAGCACAAACACTTGAGAAATGTTTAACCTTGAAAACACTGTAAATTGTGTCATTTACTATGTTGGCTTTTTAAGTATTTAACCATGGCCAGTCTTTCCCAGACCTTAACAATTGAAACATTCAATTCAACTCTTTAATTCAGATTTATTTATATAGCGCCAATTCACAACAACAGTCGCCTCAAGGCGCTTTCTATTGTAAGGTATTTAAATGATGCTCAGTTGGTAGTGAGGGGCCCCAAGTGTGCCAAGAAAATATCCTGCAGACCATTACACCACCACCACCAGCCTGAACCGCTGATACGAGGCAGGATAGATCCATGCTTTTGTGTTGTTTACACCAAATTGTGACCCTACCGTCCGAATGTCGCAGCAGAAATTGAGATTCATCAGACCAGGCAATATTTTTCCAATTTTCCCGGTGTGGTCTTCTGCTGCTGTACCCTATATGCTTAAAGGTTTGCCGTGTTGTGCATTCAGAAATGCTCTTCCGCATACCTTGGTTGTAATGAGTGATTATTTGACTTACTGTTTCCTTCCTATCAGTTTGGCACAGTCTGGCCATTCTCCCCTGACCTCTGACTTCAATAAGACATTTTCACCCAAAGAACTGCTGCTCCTTTTTTTTTCTCCTTTTCAGACCATTCTCTGTAAACCCTGCAGATGGTTGTGAGGGAAAATCCCAGCAGATCAGCAGTTTCTGAAACACTCAGACCAGTCCATCTGGCACCAACAACCATTCCACATTCAAAGTCACTTAAATCACCTTCTGAGGCTTGGTTTGAACTCCAGCAGGTCATCTTGGCATTGAGTTGCTGCCATGTTGGCTGTTTAAATATTTGTGTTAACAACCAGTTGAACAGGTGTACCTAATGAAGTGGGCTGTCAGTGTGCATGCTTTGAATGGGCAGTAGTTTGTTTCCATCAAGGATAGATAGATAGATAGATAGATAGATAGATAGATAGATATCACACTTCAAGTATAACAAGAAACATAATTCTTAAACAAGAGAAGTCATCTAGTAAAGCAATAAACAAATAAAGCTGTATTAGAAACAAATCAAGACATCTCATCCCTCTGATATTTATTTGCACTTTTTTGTAAGAGAAAATTGGATTTAGGGCTCAATATGATTGACTGACTTATATTATCTGTTAAGACAGATCACCTCCAAGTCCAGCACCTTTGCCCTGTAGTTCACAATGCTGCTGGCAGGATATATATCAAGTGCACTTATCAAACACCATTATCACACCTTCCGATGCATTGATGGTCATCCAACGTGCCCAAACCAGCCAGTTCATCCTTCACAGAGTTTTTTTTCTCCATTGATAGAAATGAGAGAATAGATGTGAAGAAGGTGTAAAAAAAAAAAAATCACCCTCACAGACATCATTGCCACACCGAGACCTTTTTATATGATTTGCCTTTGTGTGTGACTTCCATATAACACACTTTTGCACTTTCTCCTTTGAATCCCTCTTCTGTTCCTCTTTTCTGTCACTTCTCGCTTCCTTCCATGTCCCGGCTCGTCCCTTATCACTGCATGTTCAACACAGGCTGAGGGACTCCTCTCCCTTTCTCTGTCCTCGCTCTCTCTTTGCCCTCCTCTTTCCTGCCAAGACAATAGGCAAAGAGGATAACCCCTTACTCTAGAATTAATTATCTGCCCCTTTAATTCTGGGCCACGCTGATTAGCTCTGTATGTAAAATGGAGTCCATATTAACATAATATTTGGCTATCTCCTCTAAGCTGAGGTCCCCTGACCTTTTCCACCTCCTAAGTCTCTCTCTCTCTCTCTCTCTCTCTCTCTCTCTCTCATCTTTTACTCTCAGGAGGTCCCTGACAGTCCCAGCCTATGAATGTGATTTGAAGGGGTAAATTAGATTTTGCTTCTCTCTCTCTTTCTCTCACGTTTCCCATCCCTCCCTCCTTCTGTATGTTTATGAAACTAACGACAGTTCATTTCGAGGCCCCCAGTATAATTATGTGTGCTTTTTTCTCTATCATTGACTGCTCTGATGGCAAGGCTGATATGCTGTGTTAATATAAACGTTTAGCTGGGTTATTATGAGCCCTGAGAGTCATAAAGGACAGCCAACCTGCACACTGATTGTCTCCCGTACAGGATGTCCACCTTCACTGTCTGCTACTATTCTTCCCTTTATCACTGTCCCCTGTCTCTCAGTTCCTATATTTATTGCTATCTTGTGCCTTTTCTAACATTGCTTATGCCCTATCTAATGTCTCCCTTGCAGAATTGCAGACACTGGAGATTGCTTTCAAATCAACTTTCTTGAATAGCCATGAATGGTTGGCACACTTAAGATGGCTGCTGTAAGAATGGTGATAATGTCATTTGTGGAAATGAACATTGGTGTGGTGCTTTAGATCAGAAGAGCTGACTTCCAATTGCAATCATGGCAGATTTCTCTTAAGAAAAATCTTTAACTAGTGTCGTTGTCTTTTGCTTAGGTACTGTTGGGCTGCAGCCAAATATTAATGTTATACTGAGAAATCTGGATGTTTTTTTTAAGTCAAATAAAGTTTGAAAACATATAAAACTGTAAAAATGTACGCACCACAAGCCACCATCTTCCCAATTATACCAGAAAGATCAGTTTGTTCTGCACTCAAAGTTGGATTTCAAATGTGAAAATTTTTGGTAGTACACTTTTTGTCAGTGGCCTAACTGTTTGATTGTTAGTGCTTGGTAAAAAAACTGTCTTGACAGTGTGGACAGTCTTTTTGCCACACCTTGTTATACAGGGCTACAGACTGCGTATATTTCCTGGCTTCTGGCCTAGCCACCACATATCTGGGAAAAGGCTTCTTTTTCCATTCCCAGGTCAGTATTGGCCTTGGAATAAAGATCCACATTTGAATACTGTATACAAGCCTTTTATCAATAAATCTGGTAAATAATAGCTACTGTACAACATTAGCTATATACACTAGCATCAACAGATGCTGTTGATGTACCAACACACTTTTATGATGGAGATCGTAGGTGTTATACCCTAACGAAAACAGTGGCCAGTGGTACAAGTCAGGGCTCGTTGTTAAGGTCACCAAGTGGACTCTGAAGCAGGACAGAGAGTAGAGGTTTACAGATTTTATTACGAAAGCTCTTCAACAAATATTGCAAGAATATGTGGGGTAAAGGAGGGGGAGCAGGTGTCCAAGGAAACCATGAATCCAGGGGGACTTTTTTAGATCCAGAAACCGAGCAGGTGAGTTCAGCATGTGATGTAAGATATGTGAGAAAACATTTATATAAACATTGTTTGATTAGAAAAACTGGCTGGGTAGAAAAAATGAAAATCATGTTATTAGACATCTGGTGAATGACATTTAGATATGAGCTGTTTAGAACTGTTGAAAAGCTAGGTTTCCTATTTTTATTTTACCTTTTATTTACCCAGTGTAGGTTGTCTGAGCTCACATTCTCCCCATCAGAAGCAAGAAATTGTAAATATTTTTTTCCTGAAAATTAAAAAAATGCCTCTAGCAACAAAATTACTTACTGTGTTTTTTTCTGATCCGAAGGTCAGGACTTTGTAAGAATGTAGAACAGTACTTTTTTGTTATACATAGTCACAAATGAGGAGTTTTCAGGCAACTTACATCAAACTGTGCACATGCAAAAACAAACACACTTGAGGCCTTTCCACAACCACTCAGTCACAGAGAATTAGCAAGCCGTTACAACTTCCACAATCTCAGCTAGGGAAGGTTTTTAATTGCCCAGTAGTGTGTGGGAGAGAATGTGTGTGGCTGCACTCTCTTCATCCTACTCCTCAGCTCATTAGATATGGTGTGTGTAGTTCCAGCCCTGGGCAGGTAAACAGTCAGAAGGACATTAGCTTCCAATCAGCCTCCACTATATCACCTAGAAGTTTAATTAATTCCAATCCATAGGGCATGCAGTGTATGGAAAGTCTGTATTTCTATGTATGCGTGTGAGCGTGTATGTGCATCTGTGTGTGTCTGTTTCCATTTAGACTCCCTTATAACCCTTTCACGGTCAGGGTGTCTAAAACTGCTGGAAAGGTCAGCACATAATCACTCTCTTTAGCCTGCCTCACATTTTAATTGACTATCTTCCCCCTGCTCCCCTTCCCACACACACACACATACTGTACACACTCCCCCATCATTACGGCTGGTATAGATCCCAGTATGAATTGATGATCTCCTATCTAAAGCCTAATCACTGTGCAGGACCTTAGGGAGACTCAGTGATCCGTTTCCTCTTCTACTACACCACAGGAATCTCACATTCGCATGCTGAGCCTTTTGATGGGTAGAAAATGAGCATTCTACCTGGTTTAATATTGTAGTTCATCACAAGTCCTGTGAAAAATTGAAACGGACATAAAATGGTTCTTTGAGACCGGCATTAAGATTGGAGAGATTGGTTGAAGTAAATGATTAACTGTGTAATGCAAGGGCAAATTTAGATAGAAAAATGATGATTTGCCTTGTATTGCCAACTAACCATACATAATGGTAGCATATAGATGTAAGATGTGTGAGGTAAGGTGACGGATCTTGGGTAGCCTTTCATCAGTTGCGTCTTTGTTAGAGTAGCTCTTTTTGCAGCACATGCTGAAGGCTCCATGTTTTCCATAACACCAGAATATTTAGCCTAGAAGAAGAAAAGTTTTGTCTACTGATGCTAACACTGATGCTTACTGTACAAGAGTCTTTTGTAGTACAACAAGCATCAGTACAGTACAGAGCTGACTGGCCGTGGTGTTTTAATCATGCTCATGCTTTAATGGTAGCAACAGGAAGAAGCAATTAGCTAAAAAAATAAAATGAAATATCGTGATTAGGAAAGTCAACTGAACATTTTGTCATGATTTAGAGTTCTAACGCATCGTTTTTAGGACGCACTTAAGCAAAATAGCGAAATAATTATGTAATTAATCTCATAAGGGTTCAAAGAAGTCGTGTTTGTCTACAGAACTGAAGTAAGAACCATTAGGAAAGTATGAGATATTATTTCTTTAAGCCCTGTTACAAAAAGAACATTTTTTGTTTCTGTCGTGATCATTTTTACTTTTTTTCTTAAAATAAAGACAGGCACAGACAAAATTATAGCGACCTCGATAGACAGCAAGACCCTGGGTGGCAGCTATTTAAGCATCTACATAATGCTGTTTGATGCACCATTTCCTGAAGGAGCAAGAAAGGACCTTTACATACACACACATGCGTTTAGACACACCCACACACACAATCTCACGCACACACTCGAAAACAAAGTGGCGATAACACAGGCCTGCTTTTGTCTCAGCCTTTTGGAAGTGGAGAAAAGGGGAGTGTGAAAATGACTGTGCGAGAGAAAAGAAGCCCAGGATGAGGTGTGTTATTCAGGCTCACCACAGGGGGTTAGGACAACTAGGAGACCAGAAGAGTCTGCCCATTGTCTACACATGCCACACACATATGCACACACTGGACAGAAAGCAGGCTCTGCCACAGCAAAACCCAATATGTTGCAACATTTGCCAAAGAAATGTGAAAATGAGTGTAAATTGAGGTTATTTTCTCCACCTCTCCCTCACTACCTCACACTTGTTATCCAGTCACCCTGTGAGGGGGGTTCATTCTACACCCCCTTCTATGGCTGAGCGCAGCCACTATATGCAGGTGCCTCCAGAAATGTAAGTAACAAACAGGGAGCTGAAATTACTTTTTGCTCAACTTCTTTCTACCACAGATTTGTCATATGAAGAGATGGACCGCTTACGATTATTCATCTTATCATAATAAGGATTAGATGGTCAATGTCGTCCTCAGTGAGTCTTAACTATGTCTACTGAACTACAAGATCTTCCATACTGCTTTCTGAGATCCCATGGCTGCTACTACTAGAGATACACATTATCATGAATCAGTGATCACTGGTCCTTCTTAGAAATTTTAGCCACAGGTTAAAATTCAGCTACATTTGCACTGATGATGCAACTTTTAATGTTTGCACATCATACAATAAAATCTGACTGTGGGAATTCACCTTCAGCATTTGTTCATTTATAAGCATTTGCTGTAGTCCTACATTAAGATCTACCCCCATGCTGCGGAAGCCAATATATTTCCACTGAATTTGTAAAATGCCTCCAAAGCACCACTTGTCAGCTCGGTGTTAACTTTAATATCATTATATTAATATGATGTAGTTGGAATAGATTTTTTTTATATTCTTTTCTTTTCTTTTTTTTTACACTTTTGAATGTTTAACACAAACCTCCTGGAGTGTCTTTGTCTCCACTGTTTAGACACAACACAGCCAAAATGTTTGTGGCAGCCTTTTATTCCACTATTAACGCAGTCAAGTGAACCCTTTTCTTGCAGTAACCTGTCAGATTTTAAACAATGATAGAAATGTTTATTTTGAAAAATTTAAATTGATCTGACCAGAGTGGGTGCACGATCAATCATGGTTCCCTGCCCTGAACTGCTTTGATATATGACTCCATTCAGTTTGCTTTTAACTTTTTAGAGACTTGACTTGAGAGGCAAAACAGTTGTTGGGTATCAAGGCTAATAAACATCAACACATATCAGTTAATACAACATCTTTTCCTGTGCGGGGTGTACAGAAAGAAAAAAATCACTTTGTGCCCTACCACTGCTTAAAATCCTGTTTTGCACCTCCAAATAGCTTTTTTTTTTGTACATATTGAGTTTTTTTTATTGGTCAAAAAGAATATTAAAGTAGCTCATACGTAGTTGTTTGTGGTACATAAATATCAGCAACAGTATACCTATCTAGGTCTGAGCATATTGAAAAATGTATTCAATGGACTGGATTTTTTTGTGTCATTAATAGTTATCTTTCATGATGGTCTTTAAAACATGCCCTGTCAAATTCAACTGTGAAAACATTGGGAATGTGTACTTTTTTTTCCCAGAGACAGCCTGATCAAGGGGGTCCACATGAAAGCCTCGATTCTTTATTGATTTCACCTTTTTTAAGCCACAACCCTTCCAAGGGTGAGATTCAGATTATGGGAGGTTAAAAAAAGGATTTGCAAATTGACACACTGATTGCGACCAGTTGGATGGAGCTCATTATTAAAATGTCATTCCTAATATTTTGTACACTCTGTGTTTATTAGCACAGCTGAGATCCTAATTTTAACTGTCTTCACACATACATCATATTAGAAGGCACAGACACTTTTTTTCTTTCTCTTGTAAGATACCCAGTACAAAGTGGGCACATGTAACACATCTGGTTGCTTTGAAAACAAAAGTTGATAAGGGTTGATAATGATATAGAGAACTACAGTAGAAACTGTCATCATTTGTTCTTTGCATAGCATCTTCCAGTCACACAAATCAAAACTCCAAACCAGAGGCTCTCCATTTGTCTCCAAGTATTTTGATCATTCTGCTTTATCAGTTTCAAAGACAATATTGCAAAAAAGGAAAAAAAAAACATGTCACAAGAGCTAGACAACTGTGACACGTGGGAGAGAAAAGATAGAGCTTCGATAAAGGTATTCATTGTTGTTAAGCACCAAACACGCCTGTGTTCTCATTTTGTGCTTTGCTTTTGCTTTTGGCTCCTTCCAGCTGATCCATTGCTTTAAGCAGGTGAATGTATTTTGTAAATGTTGACTTCTGTCAGGTAAGTTTCTATCATTCATGAACTAAAAGAAAGAAATATCTTTGAGTTGCAGTTGTGGTAATTCACTCCCAAAAATTCCCTAAATTAATTATTTTTGAATACAGTTATTAAAGTTATTGTTCAAGCGTATACTGTTATTAAAGTATACACCTAAACACTGAAGTATTAGCAGCTAAAGTACTAGCAGCTCGATTTGCCAGCATGATACTGTTATTTTACAGTGAAGCCAGTGTAATGTGTAAATAAAATTACAGTATTGTGTTCTGTTGAATATAAGCATTACAATATAATACTGTCAGATGTTTGGTTGCCATTTTACGTTTTTTTATTGTTTATTGTTCTGTTTAGTGTTATTACTGACAAGAACTCTTGCACATAGTAACATTTTATCAATCACCTTGAAGACAAACGGTAGCCCGACCAGTTAAACAGCTACAGGAGTCTTGCACATGGTGGCCCATGCTAGCTAAACTTCTACTCCCAGCCACACAAACATTGGAAACCACATCATGCATCCACAACAATCAAAGGCTAAACACAGCATACCTAAAAAGACCATAACAACACAACTAAATTAATAATTTGAACTTGACATTTTCATTCACACATTCCTGTCTGTCTTCATGCTTGCAGAATTTATAGTAAGATAAGATAAGATAAACCTTTATTAGTCCCACAAGTGGGAAATTTGCATTGTCACGGCAGAAAGTGGACAGAGACAAGAGCAGCAAAAATGAAAAACAATGGTAATAGAATAAATAGAATAAAAAATACAGATGTACATTATACAATCTAGAAATATAAAAATAGGATAAAATAAAAATATGTGCATGTGTATTGCAAAAATGTATACTTATATATGTAAACTTAGGTAAGTATGTATGTACACAGTGAGCATATATATGTATATATGTACAGTGGGTATATAAATAAAATAAATAAAAAATTAGAACACAATGGACACACACACACACACACACTGGAGTAACAAAAAAAAATAGTATTAAAAAGTATAATAGTAAAAAAAGTATTCAGCTGTATTCATGAAGAATGGTATGTTACTGTTTAAACTGATGTGCAATTAAGAGTGATTTTTGAGAGATGGAAGTGAGGAGAGGAATTTATGTCCAGAGAGAGTTGAGATGGTCAAGAACAGAAAGATTTCTTTAATTGTCAGGAATCAATAGGTGTGTATGTGTTCATTCTTATATACAGAGTCACACCTGTGCTGTGTGCTGTATGTTTATGAGCACTGTGTAATGATAGATTGACAAGCTGCTCCCATTGGGCTGCAGCACCTCTGACCTTTGACCTTGAAATCTCCAGTTGGGTTTAATGATCCAGTCCTCTCACACCCATCCAGGAATATGTTACCGTGGAAACATAGCCTTTTCCCCCCACTCATAATGCGGGAGAGTTCTCCATCCGTGTCTAATTCAGTCTCAAGCCAAGTCGGTGACCTCTGAAGAGATGTTTGCAGTCTGATCAGTATATCCACAGATGCACTGCTTGTCTCCCAGAAGCTGCTGTTAGGATTTCAGGTTAAATACTACAGTTAATATTACTGGGAATGACCTATGCAGAGATTATCCATGCCAAACAGCACAACCCTTCTGAAAACATCTGAACTGCATTATTAAAATAACTCAGATACACAAGATGAATAGCTGTCTCCACAAAAGGTCGTTTCTACCTTTCTTCTATGTCAAAGCTGAATTTTCTTTGTATACATCCACTGACTTTGAATAATATGAGGTTCTTAAAGTGAGCATTTCTCTTCTAAGAAGTCTCCTTTTTTAAAAATGTGCTTTGCTGTCTATGTTAAAACATAGGCAGCAACATAAAAATGTTACATTTAAAAACGTAGCATTTTTATGTGTAAAACAGTTTTATTATGAGCATTAGTACTATTTTCCACTTACATAAAACTGTGTGACTTTAAAACTGCATATTACATATTGATGGCACTACATAGCAAGCTAATTGTTTGCCAGATAAAGTTTACAGTATATAGTTTATAGATTCTTAATGTCCAGCTATTGGCAAGGAGAAAGAAATGGTTGCTTTTAATCAAGGCAATATTTGTGTCTGTGAGCTGGGGACCAGCCACATTATCATGTCAAGTTACAAATTAAAATGCCTGGCCGCTAACAGACTGGGGATATAAATGGGCCATCGTGGCCATCTAAGTGTTGTAATGACATTTTTTTGCCTGCCAGACAATTAATTCTATCAATCTGCATAACCTTTCCCAAAACTCAGAAAACAATGGCATTTTTATGGCTTGAAATGAATGGAGTTCAACTGAAAAGTATGCTTAGGCAATCATTACATTATTTAACAAATGGATTTAATTGGATTTTGATGCCTGGGTGTCTGTTTCTGGAGCGCAGCGGCCAGTGTGCTGACTCCAGCTCTGGCTAATTCAATAGGCTAAATGGAATCAGTGGAAACACTCTGCAATCATCACTGCATTAGGACACTCATTCCCATCATGTAAACATTGCTTTGAGCTCCTGCCATTTATCTTATGGTCTGTCTGTCTCTGTTTCCCCTTTATTTCCACCACTTCTCAAGACTTTCTTTTATCCTTCGTTTAATGAAAGTTGAGGTTGAGTTCCGTTTTGGACTCAAGTGAATTCAGAAAAAGCAATTTACCAAAAAGCTAGTACTTCTAGACGCATGAACTGCTTAGCTCCTCACTTTTCATAAATTAGGGGGGGAAGGCTTCCATCAGACAGGGTCTCAGAGGGATTGGGAAGGTGCTAAGCATGTCTGCCTTTAACGGAGGTGAAAAACAGACTAATTCATTAAGCATTGATCACCCCAAATGACAGCAAAGTGCTTCAACATTTAGCGGGCAAATAACTGGCAAATTGGCACACAATTTTTGTACATTTCCAACTCTTTAATGGGTAAAGTATGGAGCAAAAAGGCAATAAAAATGTTAGCAGACAACCCGATGAACCCACACCCAGCCCATTATGTTCACCACTCCTTATGGCTAAATGCCCTTAATGTCTTAAACTGTGGGCAAGGGCTGTCCTAATGATGCATTTTGGTGAGTGTTTCTTACTTTTTGATCAAAATTACATGTTTTATTTGATTCTTTTAAATGCAGTTTGTAACAGGATCCCCATTATGCAGTGGGTGAATGGACCCATTACGAAGGGTTAGGCTTAAAGTACCTGAGTATGTATTTGAGTAAAAGTGCTTAATCTTGGATGGTCTAATATAATATCTATCAACACTTCGCCCTGTTCCGGCCTGTGAGATGAATACTGATATGACCTTATTATTGTATTATCATTGGTTGTGCAGCAGGGCTTGCAGTCATATACATACTTTAACACGCAGTCTTATAACAAAAAAATGGAGCACGCAGACATCTCCAATATCAAAATTTGGCAGCGCACATACTGTATCCAGACACATAAATGGCCACAGATGTAACATATTCTGCATTTTTAACAGATTCAGCCTTTGGCACGGCTCCATCTGAAAAACAATTAAAAGAAGCTAGGGCATGTCAGTCAACACATGGAAAGCTGGGAGACAGCACCAAATGTGTGAGAGTGTGTGAGGCTGGAGCAGTGCTAGATGAGCAGAGAGCTGACCTGAGCCCCAGCCAGACTTTATTAATCAAGGCAGGAAACGTGTGCAACCTCTCAAGCTTGACTTTACTCGCTGTCTCCTTCTCCATCTCAATGCTCTTTTCTGTTTGTGCTGCTGGACTTTTTTTTTTTCCTCTTTTCTTCCATACTGGAAATGCCTTCTTTACCATCTGCGTGTATGTGTGTGTGTGTGTGTGTCTCTCTCTCTCTCTCTCTCTCTCTCTCTCTCGCTCTCCTGTGCATGTTTTGCTGATAAATTTTGTCTCTTAGAGCATCAGATAGCAGCACAGGGATTTTGAAACAATACCTCTTCAAGCAGTGACTCCGAAAGGTGGTAATGATTTACAGCATTATACCTGCAGAGACTCAAGAACTCCTGTGTCTCTGTGATTCATCTGTTTCATCTTCTCATTTCATAGCCGCAGATGGATTGATGTCTCGTCCCTTTTCTCCCCTTAAAACTTTGTTGTTTGCGGTGTTCGGAGCAATGTTGTTCTCATTTCCAGTGTTTTGTGGATGTGATTAAATGTTTTTTTGGGGGGGGGTTTGGCTACCTGTGGCTATTTTGCTGTTTGGTGCTTGTTGCACATATATGCTGGCTTGCAAACTGATATGTGTGAAGGGCTTGTCTGGTAGACTTTCAATATAAACCTATCTAGTTACACACAGATTCAGGGTAGAATCCACCAGTGACTGTCATTCCCTGTTCTGTCAATGTGTCAAGCTTATGCGATGGATCTCCTCCGCTGTGTCAAAATGTCAAACTTTTCAAATTAAATTTCATTTTTGGGAAGAAGACGAAAGAGGGGGAAGACAAATAAGAGAATAAAATAACAGGGAACTAAATCTAGTGAGTAAGGCAACACTTTTGTTGGTGTGGCAAAATAACTTGCTTGTTTTTGGCATACTGTTCTCATGTTCTCATATAGACGCCTCAGGATGTAACAGTAGAACTCAGAGTTAACAGTCAGAGCAGAGTGGAAGGATTCATGGTACAGTAGCTGTAGACCAAACTCTTGTCCTCAGTGATGATCATCAAAATTAAGGTTAGGTCATCCTAAGTGTGTTGACAGGCTTCTGCTTCACGATGCAAATCATAAATGCTGACTTGGAAGTGATCACACAATACACAACACAGGTCTCTATATTGATTGCATCACATCACAAGCTCATGACCCTGCAGCACTTCATTCATGCACAACAGGCAAAGGAACTTTTTCATTGCACCTTGTAAAGCAACTAAATTTTAAATACTTTTGAGTGCCAGGCCCCTCTCTCTTTTATTACTTTAATTTCTATTACTCTCTCCCTTTTTGTCTTTGCCTCCTCTGACAACAGGGTCAGGTAGAGTTTTCACAGATACTCTGTTTTTCCTCTGTTTGCTATTTCAGTGACTGGTGGAGAGCTACGTTTAGGTAAAACAAAAGCATGATTCTTGTCCTTTTTTGGTGGCACAAGCAAACTTTAATTGTTCAGAGAGATTTCATACCTAGCAGCAGGCAGATTTGCATATTGAAACCGAAGCTTATAGGGAACAGCTCTACATGCCCATGTATTCTGTAGCCAGTACATCTTATCCTCAACATTTAAATCAAAATATGAGTTTGTTGCCACTTTAGGGTTCAGTAACACATTCAGAACCCTAAGACAATTTAAGTTTTAGCCCTGCTGTTTAACACTAGATTCACAACTACTCCTCAACTTTGTTTAAAAAGAACCTCATCGTTAACCCCATTAAAGTAAACAGAATAAAGAGAAAAATAGCCTTGAAAAGGTGTTTTGCTTGAAATTCTGAGAAATCCAATGGAAGTTGTCAGTGACTATTGCTCTTACCGAATATTGCTGACGTGGTTTGAGGAGTATGCTGTCAAAGGTATATACAGAAGCAGAAGAAGCTGTGAAGTATATTCCACTTGGGGTCTGAACATTCTCATCCAAAATGACGCAAATAAGGCAGAGAAGAATGATTAATGTGATTGCATGAGTGATTGCAGGACTGATTGATGGTTGGCCTCTTTTAATAAAAAAGTTTGTGACAAATAATGTATTTTTCGTCACAAGGAAAAGAGCTGAACTGTAGCAGAGACTGGGGGGAAAGTACCCAGACAAGTTGGTGCAATATTGACTGTGCCATCTGTGATGTGTGTGACTTCAAAGGTACAATTACTTTGAGCGGTTTTAAGACTGATACCTGCTCATGTTAAGAGGCAGACTCTCACCTCCGGAGAGCTGCCTGCCAGACGAGAAATAATTCATTTTTAAGAAACTTAGGCAAGGGCAAATTCTGCCGTGCAGCTCTCTTCACATCCATCTTCAAAGAGAACCAAGTTCCTATATGAAACAATAGAATATTTGGCTTCTTATTCATGTCATGGGGCTTTTTGCCAGTGCAGGGTCCTTTAATTCCTCTATTGTTACTGACAGGCCCTACTGGGAAGGCCTAAGAGGCTTTTTGGACCCCACTGGACACTCTTAAACAGAGACCAATCAGAATGCACAATAACAATTGAACATTCATTCCAGAACTGCAGGGATTTTAGTATCAGGATGATCTCCATCTTTAGAGAGACAATAAAAAGTCCCAAAGACATCCTGGGTGTTTCCACGAGAGGCCATTTTGTTCGCTGCAGCTGTTTCCTCGTGTCTCTTAAATGACAGCTTTGCTGCAGCCATTAACATGCATGCCACTGAAACAAGTATTATAGTTTAATTCCTACCATGAAAAGCTTCCAGAGGCATAAAAATGGAGCCGCGATGTGGAGGATGGTGCAAAGACAGACAAGCTCCAGAGGCCTCGTTGCTTGTGTGTTGCGTTGACTTAATGGCAAATGGATGTCATTGGAATTTCGAGCGAGGCAGCAAGATCTTATCACTCAGATAAATGAATTAATATTTTACACTTCAGCTGAATTTTTTTTTCTGTTACAAGAGGGCTGGAGTTGGGGGGTGGGGTTCAAGTAAATTAAGAAAAAAAAAGAGAGAATGAGAAAGAGTAAGAGAGAAATAAGAGCCTGGGATGTGAACTCTCCTAATGTTATTCAGAGGCAGTGAGTCATGTAAGAGAAAAGGATCTTTTCTTGTACCAGTCAAGGACATTATCTTCTCCTGCTAGCAGTTATTAGCATTAGCATTTATATATTCAATGCAATTTTGAGGTCTGGTGATACTCAGAGGGGTCAGGAGAGAAAAACGAAATGAGGGAGGGAGGATAAAAAAGGTCTTTTCTCTGTGTGCAATTGGTGCTAACCAGCACAGAATAACCAATGAGGTAAGACACAAGGACATTTCATGCTAGAATTTAATCTGTGATCAGAACTCAAATTCTCTCTATCAACAGGAGAAGGCCATACCTCGGAACAAAGCAGAAATTATATGGATAATTTCAGTGTGATTGAGAAATGAATGATTTGATCACTTAAGATTCTGGCCCAGCGCTTGAATCTCAGACTAGCATATCTATTTGTTGATTTAAACAATGCATTTACATGCATTTATTTTGTAAAAGGTATTAATATTATACATTACATTTAGATGGGTTAAACTCATCCAAGATCAACTGTCTAGAGATGTGCGATAACGTTTGTGGGTCAGATTTCATTCGAAGCAAATGGTTTGAATAATTGAAGATTGGGTGTTAAATTGTGTTTTCTATGAAGGAAAAGTGGGGGAGGTGATCCACTTGATAGACACACACACACAGACATGTGCACACATACACACACAAAGTGGCTCGACGTTGTCAGCTAATGGTTTATCCCTTCAGCCCCGGAGGGTCAAAGATCATGAGCTAAAGCACTGAGATGGTTTGACACAGTGAGATGCATCACCTGTTCAGTGTAAAGACAATAAAAGGGATTCAAATTGTTCTATACTTTGCTTATAATAGTGAAAGTTGTGCTAAAATGATGTAAATGATATTGAGAGAGCCTAATTAATTGGTCTTAATCATATATAGCTTGAGTTAAAAAAAAAAATCATTATAGATTAGCAGTGAATGGTCTGTGATTGACATGCTGCAGATTGTATATTGCATTTGACAAATAGAAATGTACTTTGTATTCATGTATTCATCAGTCAACCACTTTGTTTAATTCCTCAAAAAGCAGAATATTTGGACTGTTTTTTATTATTATTATTTTTTAAGTAGGCATCATATTTCTTAATAAACCTGTTGTTGGAAATGTTTTACACTTGAACCGTTGTCTAAGGAACCAAGCGTACACTGTATGTTCTTTAACTTGAAAGGCAATAGGTACTCCCACTTCAGTGACACCTCTGCACCTCATGCACCTCTCATCATTTTGAAGGCAGATGGGGCGTAATGCCCATCATTTCCACAGGCGATGTGAATTATAGAATGAAAGAGGCAGATACAAGCTCCGAAAACAATATGGGCTTTTTCTGCGGAGACAACAGAGCTGAAGAAGAAAAAAAAAGCCGCAGTTCTTCATTTCTGCATAGAGCTGAGACGGTGAGAAAGAGAAAGAGAGCCACAGTCCATGAATCTTTTCTCAACATTCATATTTCATTGTAGCTTTAAATCCCACCTATGAGAAATATGATCTTTACATAAATTCACCCCCTTTGTGTGTCCACTAAAGTCGTCTAATCTCACATATAATGAGTCTCTTTATTCTCGTCATCATTGTGTTTGTTCCAGGAGTAATTTTGGAGGCCCTAAGTGTCACAATTTACTCCCCCCCACCCCACCACCACCACTCCTCCTCACACACACACACCCACAGCCCACCTTGTCCTAGACAGTCATTGTGCAGTTGTATTAAGTGGTAGGGGGCAGAAGAGGAGAGGATGGGGCACAGTGAGGGGG